>BMAV01003145.1:0-12467 GCA_019973955.1 Trichonephila inaurata madagascariensis
TAAATAGATAATTGTTAATTCTCGAATCCTATTGTAAAAATACACAATTTTTTTATTAATTCTCTTGATTGGTTTAAATTAATGTCTGCTACTTCATGTAATTAACTATTGAATAAAAAAGATTAATACTCTATCTTAAAATTAGAAAAAATTTTTAAAAAAACCACAATTGAAATAACAAGAAATACAAGACATGGAAAGAAAAGGCGGGATCTTGTGAACGCAGCATTAACTACTTAAGCAACTACAAGCGCATACGCTATAGACAACGCAAGTTTTGGACACGATTAAAAATATCTGTAGAAAAAGAAAAAAAAAGAAAAGAAAACTCCCGTAAACGTCGATATATTAGTCCTCTAATCTTAAATGGCTAATGCAATTATTGTCCAGTAACGATTCTATCAGATCTGGATATTCTCGTTGACTGATGAACGTTCATAGTTCCTTATTCAAGCAAAGAATTTTACATCCTCCAGTAATATAGGCCTCAATCGAATACACGAGCTAACTCTGTACGTCAATACTTCTCAAACTTTCAATATTTACGACCCAACTTTCAGTCATAATTTTCATCACCCGCCCCTTTTTTACAATAACAGTGTATTGAATGCAATAATAATATACCTTGAAGTAAAGCTACAATATGACTTTAATTATAAACCGTACAAATTATCAAAATAAGTATTAAATTTCTATATGACAAGCCCATGGGAGTCACTAGTAAGTACTAAACTTGTTTTTAATGGAGTATTGATAAATTAATTGCAATACTTTGTGTGTACTGATACATGTATATTATATTATAATATATTAGTGTGTGAATGTGTTTTTTATTGTTTATAATGTCAGAGTGTATTTTGTTTATCTTCCATTCAGTAAATTAATAATTATTTTAAATATTTTATTTTCGATTTTCCGATAGTCACCCCCTCTCCCCTAGTAGGGTTATTTGGTTCCCGTAAAAGGCCTCGCCCACAGTTTGAGAAACACTGCTGTACACAGCAATGCTACGATAGAGTGAAATTAATAAATAGGATCTGATTGCGCATTTTTCGGGTAATTTTAAAGTTTGAAAGTAAATGTTTTCTCTAAGTCGTGTAAATGGAATTCTTACATGCTGTAGTTAAAAAAAACACGTATATTTGTTTAAAAAATAACTTTCGTAAACTAGTTTCAAATTACATGAGATATAATTGTTTTTAGATTATTTCAGTACTAAAAAATTCTTCCTCTGAATATAGATACATAAGTTTTCACTGACTGACTAACAACTTAATATTTATATTTTCCTAAGAAAAACATCAATATAGTCGTAAAAAATACCAATTTAAATTTGCTTGAAGCATAAAAATAATTGTTAATTCTTCTCTTTAATTAAAAAAATACTCAGATTTGAAAACAAATAAAAATTTGTTCAAAGTAATTTCAACAAATTACCTTTTGTTCTGGATGAGCCATAATTGCCATTCACGAGAAGCAAAAAAATTATAAAACAAAAAAAAAAACGAAATTGGATTGCACAATTTTTATGAAAATATTTTTTTGAGTGAAAGGTTAGTCCATTGTTTCACAGATTATATAATGGGAATACTCATTATAAAACTTAATCAATAAATAAGTTATTAGACTGTTTTTATTATGAATAATTAACATGCTTATAAGTATTATAAATTATTACTAAAAATAACTGAATTTCAAATATACAGAATAATTTGCTTAAGAAACACATGTTTCACTTTTAATAAAAGCCGTATTTTTTGTTTAAGAAAAATTGTAATGTATACTTACATATAATGTATTTTGTAAAAAGGCCTGTAAAATATGTGTACATTACATTCTGTTTTATTGTTCAACATAAATACAAATTTTATGTATAATCGTAATTAAATAGAATTAATTTAAAAAGGGGTATAACGTGTTTTCAAATTATTTCAGCCCCTCATTTAAGCGATTTTTTCTTTTCAACACTTCAATTTTACTAATTACAGGGTTTCAAATTACCATGGAAATAAAGAAAATAAATATTAAATAAAGAAGCTAAAATTTTTGGCCATTAAGAGATTTTAACCAGTTGAGCTGAATGTGCTCACAATGTGAATTCAGAATGGAACCATTACCATTCTTTTCAAACATGTGTGACAAAAAAATACCTTTGTTCCACCATCAGCTACCATTCTCTTTCAGTCATTCACAAATACTTATTATTATTAATACAAATTATTCTCATCGGTATTTTTTTATTACTATTAGGAGATGTTGTCCACTGATAGATGATAAATTGTTTATATTCTTATTTTTTAAAAGTAGCATTAAAACATATGTCAGATTTTCGTACTAAGTAACACGAAAAATAACCATTTTAAGAATATTTACAAATATTCAAATGTATATAACAAGTAAAAGTAGCAGGAATGTGCCTATACCTACGACATAAACAAACTTATATATGGATGAACATTTACTAATAGATCAATTGGAATAAAGCCAAAATATTTAATTTAACCCATATCTCAAAAAATGTTTCAAAAGCATTAAACAGCTATCACCTTCAAAATACACTGTGCACTAGCTGCAACAAATAAATTAAGAAATTTTAAAAAGGGATTATAATACTTATAAATTTAATTAGAAATTATCACTATCTTTATGTAATGTCGAAATGTTTACAAACTTAGATCACATTTGTAAAGAGAAAAAAAAAAAGTCATAATGAAACATACTCGGGTTTTTACAATTGAAGCACAATACAAGCAACCATTCACACTCTCTAAGGTTAAAAATTATTTACTTAATATTAAAATATAGGCTACAAAAACTGAAGAATAATTTATAAAGAAAAACATGGGATGAAATAGTTATTAGAATTAATCATTCGTTTTCTTACAAAATGGTTCTTATTTTAATCGATGGTCTCTGGTCGGTAATGTAGAACTCCGAGCCGGATCTCTACGGCACCCTATCACTATCAGCCGGAAAGACAGGCATGTTACCCGCATGGTCTTAATGGATCGTGAAGCCACGTCACGAGCTCTTAGTAGAAGAGGCAGGGGCCAGTCTTCAGTTGCAGTTGCCTTTGACGCTGCACCACAGACAGGAGCATCTACATTGGTGTTATCAATGATGAACCTGGGTGCATGAATGGCAAGACATCATTTTTTTGGATCAATCCAGGCTCTGTTTACAGCATTAAAACGATCGACTCCGTGTCTGACGGCATCGTCATACTGACCTTTCGCTACAATTGCGGTATTGCCAGGATTGCTATTGGATGTATGCTATGGCGTGAATCACGTCTTGTTCACATTGGCGGCACTTTTTACAGTACGCGTTTCATTTCTGATGTATTACAACCCGTGGTTATACACTTTAATCGGGTTCTGGGAAACCCTACGTTCGAAAACAGACTGCATGTTGCCGGTTCTGTACGGACATTGTTGATACGGAAAATTTTCGGCGATTGCCTTAGCCTACACGTTCACCAAATTTTTCTCCAATAGAAAAAGTCTAGTCAAAGGTTGCCGAATGACTCGCTCGTCACCATATACCATATACTACGGTTGATGACCAGCGGTATCGTGTTGAAGCTGAATGGGTATCTGTGCCTGTACATGTCATTCAATTTCTGTTTGACTCAATGTCCAATCGTATAAATGCTGTTATTACTACCAGATGTGGTTGTTCTGCGTACTTATTTTTCAGGATCTATGCACCCAAATTTTCTGAACATTAAATACCTTGTTATTTCTAGTATAATATATTTGCCCAATAAATATCATTTTATTATCTGTATTTCTTCCTGGTATAACAATTTCAATGGTCAGTAATGTATATGAGAGAATGTATATTATCATAAAAATAATAATCTGATTTTTGAGTATAAAATACACTGGCATGCAAAATTTAAGCAGTAAATGCATTTTTTCGACATACAGTCAAAAATTGTTAAAAAGAACTTATTGCAACCAATAGAGCGAATATGCAAGTCGGTAGAAGAATAACGCGTTATCAGATATCATCACTATGACAACAAAGTTAACGTCACAACACACTTAAGAATGGAAAGCACGCTGAGACCTAAAGAAACTTAGAAATAAAGAAGGGATGCCTTTTCAAACATTTAAAGCTGGTGAAAATAAAATCGTACGTTCATATTAACTATAGAAAATAATAATCAGGATGTATTTACGGCTAGAAGAACGATCAGCAAGCTTATGAAGGTAGGGTGCATTTTTAATGGTGCTTTCAGAGTTTTGGAATAGACTTTGGCCCGCGATCGGAAAGACTTCAAATGCCAGGCACAATTGCAAGAACATTTGGATGTAGCCAGCCGACAAGAAAAAAATAGCGCCAGCCCATATGTTATTCTGAAGGGGAGAAAGGGCACAGAAAAAAATATCGATAATCATTACATATTAGCTTTGTGTGGCCCCAAACGACTAGTATCACGGGTAACTATGGATAGATGGCTACTTAAAGAAGGCATTTTTGCCCTTTGTCCTGAAAAATGCATATCAGCCTAACCAAGAACACAAAGATTGAGCTTCTCTCATCAATGGTGTCATGTTCTGTTTTACTGATGGGGCTCGTTTCAGCCCAAGTGTTATTAGTATCTGCGCTAATTAATATGAAAGAAGGTAGAGATAATATTTCATCTGGTTAGCATCAAGAAAAGTGACCGACTAGGTTGTTCCGGGTACTTGTAGCTGGGGTAACCAAAATAAATTGAGTCAAAACTTCATACATTTAAAAGCAGATCATTTACTAGAAATCGTTAATGTATTGAAATTATCCATCCTTACTAACGTCTATTACAAATTGCCATAGATCGAGACATAATGTTTGTGCTCCAGAACGTTCGTCCACACAAGGTATCTGTCCTTGATTTTTTCCTGCAGACCAAAAAGCTGCCCATAGGATATTGGCGAATGAATTGTAGAATAACAAAATTTAAATTCTTTGGAATATATGTGGGGTGCACATTATATATATATAAAAAGACGTCTGGAAGCAAGATCCCATCCCATGGAGAACACCAGACTACCGAAAGAGATGTTACTTGAAGAGTGGTAACTGTGATCCCAAGAACTATTGGATAATTCGATAAAAATAGGAGCAGATGGTGTCACTCAACCATTTCATTTAAGAGAGGTAATATCCCTTGTTATGGCACTTCGATTTGTTTCTCTTACTTATATCTAGACATTGATTTTTACTAACACCAGTCTGCTCTTAAAAAAAAAATTATGCATTATTCCTTAATGTATGTGTACATTTCATTAGTTGTCCTTAAACTTTTATCAACCTATAAGTGCTGTATAGTGCCTCTGTAGGGTTTATTTTATATCATCCAGTTGATTTTATTTGAAATTAAGGTACAGTCTCAAAAGGTTCTTAACTGATCTCACTACTGTAGAGTATGTGTAAAAATACTGTACTGTAGAGTAATTTGGCGTGTAAGCAAAAATCTTTAACCACAATTTTATTGAAAACATTTAAATATGAACATTGAAAATAATAATATTATTTAACGATAATGAACAGTGTAATACAACTCTCCTTAATTACTTCACCATCTCTAAACATTTGTTCTGCCACAGTGTTTTTCCTCAGAATTGCTATCCCAAACGAAAAATTCCTAACTTCATATTCAAATGGTATTAGCTATGAAAAATAATATTCTTCACACCTTCAAATTATTTAAATATTAATAACATACATTTATTTAAAATATAAGATAAATTTCCCTCCCGATCACTTTTAAGGTGTAGGAAATAAAAAGAGCAATTCGAAAAGCAGCACACAAAAATCTTTTTAAATCAAAAGCATTCCTGTAAGCTATGGTAACGGAATTTTAAATAAATAATGTGGAATTTTAAGGTATGTGCCATTTTTCACTGAATAACCTCTGGAGAAGGAATTTGTTCAAAGAAATACAAGCGGATAACAAACCGATTCCCATCTGTTTGATGATCTGGATTCGCCGCTCGTGTCGTTACAGGAAATAGCTCCCGAATATGGTAAGCCGTACGCTCTATCCGCGCAAAAATGGATATGTATTTACAGTTATAGAGAATTATTTACTTCTGCATGTGTATAAATATTCTGCATTGAAATATAAGATATGAAAGAGAAAATTTAATGAAGTAAAAATGAATGACAAATTTTATCTTGAGGTATCTTTAGAATACTTTTCAAATTTGTGGATCAAAATGAAATATTCAGTTATTTTCTCAAATATGTTAAATTGTAGGAACTTTCAAAAGAGAGTAATAAAAGCACTATGTTTTCTTACATTACTGCTGTTTAAGTGATTTTCTAAAGTGTAAATGGAGCATGAATCCGTGTTTTGGATTTCTTTTGGATTTTAAAAATAATTATCGTACACAAGGAACTGTTTTGGATATAAGTACATGTGTGTGTATCTCAGATGAACATTAGAGCTCCACGGAAAATTATTTTTTTAAAAAAATAAAACTGGTAAACTACCTTTTCTGCAATTTATCAAATTCACACACACACTCAAACAAGTATAATTTATAAATTCCGTTAAATCGTTTCAATGGGTTCGTATAAATTTTAAATTTCAAACATTCTTACACAAAAATGTTTTTTGAGTGAATAAAGCTAAAAGTTTTAACTACTTTGCGGAGATATAAAAAGAAATATAAACTTTGAGTGTTAATAGATTAAATTCGGGAACTTTTTTTTTTTATGCCCAAAGTCACCCTTCAAATGCAGAAAAGTTCTCAGTAATTAACAAGAAGATCCTTTCGTGGTGAATCGAAATTTATTCTAAAAAGTTTCAGTACTTGCATTTCATTTTTTTTCATACATAGAACTGATAACATATATAAGTATAAATTTACAGTTTCACATATTCAAATCCCCAACGGAATGCAAAAACAAATAAAACACACAGAAAACACCAAGTTCCTGCACACTCCAATGTTGCTTCTTTGCATCCTCTTTATGTTGACTACGAAGCCATTTACTAAACTTCTTCAGATAATTAACCTACACCCTTTTCAATTGTTCTCTAATATCTCTTTTTCTGAACAAATGCGGAAACTTGGTGACATTTAGTGACAATATTTTCTTTAAAACTCAGTTCAAATTGTTAAAATATATTCTAGATTACAAAAGTTCTTTTCGATAGAGAATTTGATGAAGCTAGAAAATTTTGTACTTTGCCCCAAGGCCTTTTAAAAAAATACGAACAGTAGTTCGACACCATCATCATATAATGTATAAGATTTCATGGCAAGTGTTCCATGAAAAAAAGTTATACCATGTCCCCCTTCAAATGGAGCAAATTTAAAAAGAAAATGATTTTTTAAAGCGAGACTTTTTTAAAAAATGGCCAAAACAATAAAAATATAACCCAAACGTATTCCTCTTTACGTACAAGGCAAATGGATGCTTTTTAAAGGGAAAATTGACTACGTTCGGAACGGCTTTTAAAGCGCATAAAGGGATACTTTTCATAAATTTTAGTGTCACAGTTTAGAATACATGTAAAAAAGTTTAAACAAGAAAAAAAATTATTTAAAAAATATGTCGGAAAATTAAAAGAATAACCCTTTTTTTTAAAAATTTTCCTTTTCAAAAAATGCTTCTATTATAAAATATTTTTTGTATAACTCAACCTGCAGGGGCTCAACTAGAATTTTTTGAAAATATAACGAAGTGGGTTTATCCATATTTTACGACAACAGGGGGAAAAAAAGAAAAAAACTCGATAATTTTTTCAATTGGTTGTAACTTTGAAATAATGGGGTTTTTAAAAAACCCCAAAAACTCGTACGAGGTTTGGCTTTGGCAAAATATTTTATTAAACATTTTCCAAAAAGGGGGACATTTTGAAAAAGGTTATTTAAGGAAATTTTTTGAAATATTTAAAATTTTAAAAAAATGTTTTTTTTCAAAATGTCTTTTAAAACCCTTTTTTTACTGATTCTAAAATGACCTTTAAACCATGAAAAATTTAACCTTTATGGCTTTTTAAAACCGTTTTGAACGTATCGGCCTTAATTTCGCAACATCCGAGGGGTTTTAAAAAACCCCCAAATTTTTTTCAAGATGCTCCCTAAAGGCTTGGGGATAATCTATACACTTTTTTCCTGATTTCACTTAACAACCTTAATGAACAAAAAGAAAACATATTTCCCAAACCAAAAGAAACTACTAGTTTCTACAAAAAGGGCCATTAAACAAATTAGAAGCTACAATACAGTGTAGTGCCAGCTAATTAGCACACGGATGTAAAATATATCGGGATTCCCCTTTGGGAATAGATGAAAGGGATATCCATTGTGTCTGAAACATCAGATCTACTTATCTGTCTTGTCTGTAACGTTTTCCTTGAATGCATCTAAAATATTCTGTATAGAAATTGGACATTACAGAAATTTGTAGCCAGAATTAGTGTCTTAAATGCAACGTTTGTGAATACGAGATCCAAAAAAACAAACGATATTTTTAAATTCACCCACACACGTTGTATTTTGAGTTTGAGCTATTAAAATAAACATTTTGATTTCCTTTTTGATCAGAAATTAGCAACTTTTAACACAATTTTCATTTTATACCACCATTGCATACGTGTGTGTGGCTCGTTACCTTAGTAAAGAATATAAGAGCTAACAAAAAATTAAATTAAATGGTAACAAAAGAACAAAGGAAAGGGGACTACACAATTGCACAAATACTCTACTAAGTTAGACAATTAAGTTCACGTCTTAGCCACGGGCTTTTAAGTTCGTTCTTTGGTCACCACCCCCTTTTTGGGGCTTTTCCGTCACCCCCCTCTATATATTTTTTGTACTTTTTTGTTTTCGAGGATCGCCACTCGCATCCCTGTGAAGCACACTCAGTCATATGTCTAGGGGCGGGAAGGGGGGCAGCTTTTCACATGAAGGGGTTTAAATAAAACACTGACACGCAAAAAAATACCAACACCAAGAAATACTAATGTTAGAAAAACGAAATTTGGTAGGCGTGTTTATACATCTGAAAGATGACATCGATTCAAATTTTATTCTTTGCGCATGTGGCGCTACTAGCACCACTCAGAACTTCCAAATAAGGGTTGCTTTAAATGCGTCTTGTAAAGTTCTCGAACCTTTTTTTCTGTGAAATTTCACGTAATAATTTGATGTTAGTCAAAAATGTCTTTCAGAAGACTAAAAAACCATTATCAGCATCTCACCAAGTTGGAACAAGATCGTGAGATAGGGCTACGAGAAGGTGGAATTTCTTTCCTTAATATTGCAGAAAGTCTTAGCTGGAATATATATACTGTGCATGATTGTTGAGAGCAGTGGTCAAGAAATGGTGCTGCCTTACGAAGACCGGATTCCTGAAGACCACGTGGCACTTAGTTCATTCTAAAACTAAACTAATATATTTATTGTTATGTGAAAAATTTGTATATTATGTATATATGCATAAAGAGACAGAGAGAGAAATTTAAAGTATTTTCGAGTGTAGTATATTTTTTCAGAGATAATGTTTCCTTCGGATAACACTTGGAATAATTTTCTGTCAAAGTTTTATAGTTTTAATTTGCATCTATCTTAAAATAAGATTCCAAAACTATCGACACCCTATGAATTTAGCTTAGATCTGTTAACATCATCTGCAATAAATTTTAATTTATTCCATTTGGCAACACTGTCTATTGATAATTTCTGTCCCCCAAATGATACAAAAGTATCATTAGTAGTACAGAATAATGTAATATTAAATCTTATTTTGGTAGACGAAGCAACGAATCATGACAATGTACACATTTTAATCGTATATAGTTATATCAAGCACACGGAACAGGTTACGCATATAGAAAATAGAAGACACAGATTTTGCAAACAAATAACTCATTCAGTTAAATGCAAATGAAAACAAATTATTGTCCACAACCCAAACATGTGTTTTCTTTATCTCATCTCTTTAATTGTCATTCGTCTTTAATTGTTTGGTGAAACAGCTTCCTCCTCCCGTTTAACAGAAGTTACAGCAACAGAAACGCGTGCCAGAGATTTACTACCAGGTACTTTTAACAAGTATCATCACAGGCTGTGCCATGTGTTTAAGCAATTTTTTTCATGTGTATAACTAGCATAAGACTTTTAAAATGTTAGCTTAATCATAGAACCAATGAAAAGAAGAAAACATGAAGCAAGCTTCAAATTAAAAAAAAAGTAGCTTGAAGAATTGAACTGTGATGCAGTAAGAGCATTGCATATGAAACAGAGTATAACAAGAAATTGGAAAAAATTAAAATACTATAAAAAATACAAATAAAAATAACCCTATGAAGTGAATAGTCATCTGAGCATATTTAGAAAAGTAGAATACAGAAAGAGTACAAGAACAAAAGACAGATTTGTTATGCAATTACAATAAATATGATTTGGTCCTGTGCACTGAAGTAGGCAAGGGTCAATACAAATGATGGCAACGGATTCAAAGCAACAAAGTATTAGTGCAATCCACACCTTGTATCCGTTCTTTAAGGCGGCCGGACTCAGTGTAGGGTGTCCTCCTTTTATGGTTCAATTATCGACATCTGCGGAAACAAACGCACACAATGTTCACAAATTTCATTTCCTATTAAAATTAAAATAAATTTCAATGCAACCCAAGGGAAAGATCACATTTTCAGCTTATTGGATTACCGATCATTAACAGTCAAGGATAGAAAAAATGTGTCTAATTCCTAAATACATTGTATGCAAATTCCTTTTTGATAAAAATTTTTACTAACCTCATTCTTGAAAATGTGTGCAATTTATTATGTGTGTTTTCATTTCAAGTATTGTACCTTATTATTCTTTTTTTTTTGCTTACTTTTATTTTGTATCAAATTGATTTATATTTTCATAAAAATGTCAAATATAAGATTTATTATTTTAAGAGAACTGGTTTCAATTGAAATATTTCACGACAAGAAATAGGTAATCCATGCGTTTTCAAACGTTCTTTTTTCTTTTTGTACAAATTGTTTCCTGTGCGTCATCGCTACATTCCCTCCGGTTTTAAATAAACCCCAAAAATATTTATCAAAAAAAACGCAACTAATAAAAAAAAAATTGGAACTTTAAAATTGGATTTGCTTTCAAATTAAACTATAACCAAGGGGTACTTACGACCCCATTAGGACCCTTTATTCAATAATATATAGTTTCTAAGGTGCCATTTATTTCATTTAGAGTTTAGTTAAGCAATTAACAGTCATCTATCGCTTATAAGCAACAGCATCGCACCCCATTACCATTGGCATGAAATCTAATTACTAGGAAATGAAATTGCAGCCTATAAAATTCCCCTTTTTCCAAAGAAATTGGGGGAATCATTTATACTGCGCGTTCCTGTTATATTTAAAAATACTTAATAGTTTGTTTTTCAATTAGTTTGCCTACTTAAGACTTGTTCAACTGTTTTTTTTTTGACAAATGTGAAATACTTCTTATAAAAATTCGAGCAAATAAATACCCAAACTGCTTCAAAATTTACTAACGAATGTGCAATTATGTCCAAGCCTTATACTATGAAGAATTAAGAAAGAAACTGATGACGACGATAACAGTCAAGAAGCATGATTGAAACTTTTCTAATTCAGAAATCATTTAAGTTCGTCATAAAAATCGGCTGCGGTAGCCCAGTGGTCAAGGTATTGGATCATGACAGGCATTGCAGGTTCGATCCCCGTACCACTAAAGACCCCGGGGGACAGCGTGCGCGTTAAATCTTTCAAACGTAAACGTCCTCCCTTGGTGTGTTTGTTAAGAGAATTCTAGCAAAATTTTTCCATCACTTGACAATTAAAAAATTCTTTATCCTTTGCTAAAGCCCCGTGTAGCTGGTGCGACTTTAATATTCACTCCTCCTTTTTCCTCAAAAATTTCTGTTTTAGAATTACAACAAAAAAAAATAATATGACTGATATATAAAGGTAAATAAAATATATAGAATAAGAAAAAAATGCTTCACGAGAAAAATTACCGGAGATTGTTTTCTTCTAAAAAAACATTTTCTCTTCAGATAACGTAACGCTCAAATTTCGTCTTTTGTGTAAGAGATTACCTGGCTTTTCAAAGACAGACGTTCTTTCCCTCTTGAAAGAAAAAACCCGATTTTTTTTTTATGGAATCTTTCCCGAATCTTTAAAAATCTGAAATTCTTTTAAAAAATATTTATGAATAAAAAGAATATACATAGTTATACAAAACTGCTGTAGTATAATGAAGTTATGAGTATGAAAAAATTACATGAATATTAGAAATTATTAACTAAGAAAGTTCGTTGTTTTATAGTACAATTTCAAAAACAAGATAAAGAATTCGGGTATATAACGGGTAAAATTTTTTAAATGCTTATGAGGATAAAATTTAAAATTTCTTTTTTTAAAAAAGGGTAATATTTGATATTTCTTAACTATATATATACAAAATCCGCACACCGTAAAA
>BMAV01003146.1:0-18101 GCA_019973955.1 Trichonephila inaurata madagascariensis
CTTTAAATTTTTAAAACGAATAAAAAAATATTAAAAAAAATTTTAAAAATTTTATTACCCTCTTTTAAAAAATTTCGTGTGCCCCAAAAGGCCCTTATTATTTTATATATATAGAATTAATGTTTTATCATCAAAATTTTAATTTCTTTTAAATTCGTCTTATATTGTGATAGGTTTCAATACCATCTGTTGCAAAATATAAGGTTCCACCGAGATTTGAAATATGATCGCTGGATTCAGAGTCCACAGAGTGCTAATCATTACACCATGGAACCCAAGTTTCCACGCCGGAATCGAACCCGGGCCGCCTGGGTGAAAGCCAGGAATCCTAACCACTAGACCACATGGGAGTCATTCGGGACGAACAATTGTACGTCTTAAATCCAATTTCTCTCACATTTGCACATCATTAGTTCTATTGTTTTTATACAATTGTGATTTTAATTTTTGTCGAAAGAAACATTTTTACGTCGAATTTGAGGACACGCAGACTCGGTAGAGAAACAATTATTCCTTTTCACGATATTATTTCATGTGAAAGCACATGAAATTCTCGTAAATTTTAAAGTTATGATACAAAACGTATTTCAAGACTTTCGCTGGGTACTGTGTTTCTTGGAAAGAAAATTTACGCGATACAGGCTTTTTCGTATTAAAAATTATCACTCTTATATAACCTTTCAGATTTCGATTTATTGAAGGGGATAAAAACTTTCTGAGAGGTGACAACTCCTATATTATTGTCATATGTAAAAGCATTAAAGGTTCCACCGAGATTTGAACTCGGATCGCTGGATTCAGAGTCCAGAGTGCTAACCATTACACCATGGAACCCAAACTTCCCACGCCGGGAATCGAACCCGGGCCGCCTGGGTGAGAGCCAGGAATCCTAACCACTAGACCACATGGGACTCCCTTGAAACACATCCTGCTTTTCCTAAAAGTACAACGCCTGTATTCCTTTATGTAAGTTTTGATTGAACATTTGAAGTATTTTTAGTCAGTTTTCTAGTTCTGAATCCATGTTTACCGAAACACACAAATATATATTTTACATCATCTTTCTCGAAATGTAAACAACTTTGAATTTTTTAAAGAGTAAAGGCAATCCATTGCGTCAAATCAAAAGTGAAATGAAAATTTCGAGATCATAAGCATTTACGCTCGAGACAGACGCTTTCAATCTAAGACGGCTCCAAAAAAATCAAAACTAAATGCCCCGGGTGAGGATCGAACTCACGACCTTCAGATTTCTCAAAGTTGAGGATTATGAGACTGACGCGCTGCCTACTGCGCTACCGAGGCTCGGCGGACATAAGGAATTTTACGCATGGGTACGTCATTCTTTGTGAAAAATTCTTAAATAGTTTTCCTACAAATCCGGATTTTGAACCCGTAATGGGATATTAAATGTTTTCAGAAGCCGCTACATTCGCTATCATCCTTCGAGACTATTGAAACACTTTGAGCGCAATTCGGGATAGCATAATGTAAATTGGGATTGAAATTTATATTAACTTTTTGAAATATGCCTGAAAAGAACATTAATTTTAAACGAATAAAAATAAACTATTAAACAGAAATTTTAAAATTTATTAGCCTCATTTAAAAAATTTCGTGTGCCTCAAAAGGCCCTTATTACTTTTATATATATAGAATTAATGTTTTTATCATCAAAATTTTTAATTTCTTTTAAATTCCGTCTTATATTGTGATAGGTTTCAATACCATCTGTTGCAAAATATAAGGTTCCACCGAGATTTGAAATATGATCGCTGGATTCAGAGTCCACAGAGTGCTAATCATTACACCATGGAACCCAAGTTTCCACGCCGGAATCGAACCCGGCCGCCTGGGTGAAAGCCAGAATCCTAACCACTAGACCACATGGGAGTCATTCGGGACGAACAATTGTACGTCTTAAATCCCAATTTCTCTCACATTTTTCACATCATTAGTTCTATTGTTTTATACAATTGTGATTTTAATTTTTGAAAGAAACATTTTTTACGTCGAATTTGAGGACACGCAGACTCGGTAGAGAAACAATTATTCCTTTTCACGATATTATTTCATGTGAAAGCACATGAAATTCTCGTAAATTTTAAAGTTATGATACAAAACGTATTTCAAGACTTTCGCTGGGTACTGTGTTTCTTGGAAAGAAAATTTACGCGATACAGGCTTTTTCGTATTAAAAATTATCACTCTTATATAACCTTTCAGATTTCGATTTATTGAAGGGGATAAAAACTTTCTGAGAGGTGACAACTCCTATATTATTGTCATATGTAAAAGCATTAAAGGTTCCACCGAGATTTGAACTCGGATCGCTGGATTCAGAGTGCTAACCATTACACCATGGAACCCAAACTTCCCACGCCGGGAATCGAACCCGGGCCGCCTGGGTGAGAGCCAGGAATCCTAACCACTAGACCACATGGGACTCCCTTGAAACACATCCTGCTTTTCCTAAAAGTACAACGCCTGATTTTATGTAAATTTATTAAATTTGGTATTTTTTTCAGTTTCTGTTCTGAATCCATGTTTCCCAAACAAAAAATATATATTTTAATCATCTTTCTCGAAATGTAAAAAACTTTGAATTTTTTTAAAGTAAAGGCTCCCTTGGTCAAATCAAAAGTGAAATGAAAATTTCGAGATCATGATTTTCGCTCGAGACAGACGCTTTTAATCTAAGACGCCCAAAAATCAAAAAAAAATGCCCCGGGGGAGGATCGAACTACACCTTCAATTTCCAAAAATTGAGGATTATAGGGCTGACGCGCGCCTACTGCGCGAGGTCGGCGGAATAAAAAAATTTTCCAGGGTACGTCATTTTTGTAAAAAATTCTTAAAAGTTTTCCTACAAACCGGGTTTTGAACCCCTAATGGGGTATTAAATGTTTTTTGAAGCCGCCCATTCCCATCATCCTTCGGACTATTAAACATTTGAAGCGCATTGGAAGAAATGTAAATGGGATTGAATTTTTTTATTAACTTTTTTAAATATGCTGAAAAGAACATTAATTTTAAACGAATAAAAATAAACTATTAAACAGAAATTTTAAAATTTATTAGCCTCATTTAAAATTTCTGTGCCCAAAAGGCCCTTATTACTTTATATATATAGAATTAATGTTTTATCATCAAAATTTTTAATTTCTTTTAAATTCCGTCTATATTGTGATAGGTTTCAAACCATCTGTTTTTAAAAATAGGTTCCACCGAGATTTGAAATATGATCGGATTAAGTCCACAGAGTGCTAATCATTACACCATGGAACCAAGTTTCCCGCCGGGAATCGAACCCGGCCGCCTGGGTGAAAGCCAGGAATCCTAACCACTAGACCACATGGGGGTCATTCGGGGCGAACAATTGTACTCTTAAATCCAATTCTCTCTACATTTGCACATCATTAGTTCTATTGTTTTTTTACAATTGTGATTTTATTTTTGCAAAAGAAACATTTTTACGTCGAATTTGAGGACACCAGACTCGGTAGAGAAACAATTATTCCTTTTACATATTATTTCATGTGAAAGCACATGAAATTCTCATAAATTTTAAAGTTATGTACAAAACGTATTTCAAGACTTTCGCTGGTACTGTGTTTCTTTAAAGAAAATTTACGCGATACAGGCTTTTTCGTATTAAAAATTATCACTCTTATATAACCTTTCAGATTTCGATTTATTGAAGGGGATAAAACTTTCTGAGAGGTGACAACCTATATTATTGTCTATATGTAAAACATTAAAGGTTCCACCGAGATTTGAACTCGGATCCTGGATTCAGGGAGAGTGCTAACCATTACACCATGGAACCCAAACTTCCCCCGCCGGGAATCGAACCCGGGCCGCCTGGTGAGAGCGGAATCCTAACCACTAGACCACATGGGACTCCCTTGAAACACATCCTGCTTTTCCTAAAAGTACAACGCCTGTATTCCTTTATGTAAGTTTGATTGAACATTTGAAGTATTTTTTAGTCAGTTTTCTATTCTGAATCCATGTTTACCGAAACATACAAATATATATTTTACTCATCTTTCTGAAATGTAAACAACTTTGAATTTTTAAAGAGTAAAGGAATCCATTGCGTCAAATCAAAAGTGAAATAAAATTTCGAGATCATAAGCATTTACGCTCGAGACAGACGCTTTCAATCTAAGACGGCTCCCAAAAAACAAAACTAAATGCCCGGGTGAGGATCGAACTCACGACCTTCAGATTTCTCAAGTTGAGGGGTTATGAGACTGACGGCTGCCTACTGCGCCTACCGAGGCTGGGGACAAGGAATTTTCGCATGGTACGTCATTCTTGTGAAAAAATTCTTTAAAAAGTTTTCCTACAAATCCGGGTTTTGAACCCGATGGGGTATTAAATGTTTTAGAAGCCGCACATTCAACTCCTTTGAGACTATTTTCCCTTTTAGCGCAATTGGTAGCTAATGTAAATTGGGATTGAAATTTATATTAACTTTTAAAAATGCGAAAAAAACATTAAATTTTTAAAAGAAAAAAATAAACTTAAACAGAAATTTTAAAATTTATTAGCCCCATTTAAAAATTTTTTCCCCAAAAGGGCCCTTATTATTTTATATATATAGAATTAAATTTTTATCATCAAAATTTTAATTTCTTTTTTAAAATTTCCCTCTTATATTGTGATAGTTTCAAACCCCCAAAATATAAGGTTCCAGAGATTTGAAATTGATCCTGGGTTCAGAGTCCACAGATGCTAATATTACACCATGGGAAACCCAAGTTTCCACGCCGGGGAAACGAACCCGGCCCCCTGGGTGAAAGCCAGGGAAACCAAACACGCCCCAAAGGGAGTCATTCGGGACGAAAATTTGCGTCTTTTAAAACAATTTCTCTAAATTTCCCCTCATTAGTTCTTTTTTTTTACAATTTTGATTTTAATTTTGTCAAAAAAAACATTTTTTTTCGTCGAATTTGGGGACACCAAAAACTCAGGAAAAAAATTATTCCCTTTTTTAATATTATTTCATGTGAAAAAAACCCCTGAAATTCTCGTAAAAAAAGTTTTGAAAAAACGTATTTCAAAACTTTTCCCCGGGGTTTTGTTTTTGGAAAGAAAATTTTCGCGATAAGGCTTTTCGATTAAAATTATCTCTTATATAACCCCTTTAGATTTGATTTATTGAGGGGGTAAAAATTTCGAGAGGGACAACTCCTTTTTATTGCATATTTAAAAGCATTAAAGGTTCCACCGAGATTTGAACTCGGGTTGCGATTCAGATGCAACCATTAACCATGGAACCCAAACTTCCCCCGCCAACCAACCCCCGGGGGCCCGGGGGAGGCCCGAATCCCAACCACTAACCCGGGCTCCTTGAAACACATCCTGCTTTTTTCCCAAATACAACCCCGTATTTTTTTATGTAAGTTTTGATTGAACTTTGAAATATTTTTTATCAGTTTTCTGTTCGTCCATGTTTCCGAAACACAAATATATATTTTCATCATCTTTCTCGAAATGTAAAAACTTTTTAATTTTTAAAATAAAGGCAATCCATTGCCAAATCAAAAGTGAAATGAAAATTTGAGATCATAACTTTACCTCGAGACAGACGCTTTCAATCTAAGAGGCCCAAAAATCAAAACTAAACCCCGGGGTGAGGATGAACTAAAGACCTTCAGATTTCTCAAAGTTAGGTTAGAGACTGACGGCTGCCTACTGCCTCCGAGGTGGGCGGACAAAAGGGAAATTTTTACGCATGGGTACGTCATTGTTTGTGTAAGAATTCTAAATAGTTTTCCTAAAAACCGGTTTTGAACCCGTAAGGGGATATTAAATGTTTTCAGAGCCGCTCTTTCGTATTCCCCTTTCAATATTAAAACACTTTGGGGCAATTCAGACATAATGTAAATTGGGTTGAATTTTTTTATTAACTTTTTAAAAAGCCGAAAAGAAAATTAATTTTAAACGAATAAAAAAAACTATTAAGAAATTTTAAAAAATTTTTTAGCCTCTTTAAAAATTTCGTCCCTCAAAAAGGGCCCTTTTTTCTTTTATATATATATAGAAAAACAACAAAAATTTTTAATTTCAAATTTCTTATATATTTGTGGTTTCAATACCATCTGTTAAAAAATAAGGTTCCACCGAATTTTAAAATATCGCGGGTTCAGAGTCCCAGAAGCTAATCTTACAACCCGGAAATTTCCCACGCGGGGAACGAACCCGGGCCCCCCTGGGGGGAACGGGAAACCTAACCACTAGACCAAAAGGGAGCCGGGGCGAACAATTGTCGTCTTAATTTCCAACTCTCACATTTGAAAAACATTAGTTCTATTGTTTTATACAATTGTGATTTTAATTTTTCGAAAAAAAAATTTTTTTCGTCGAATTTGAGGACACGCAGACCTTCGGTAGTAGCCAAACAATTATTCCTTTTCACGATATCATTTCTTCTTGTGAAAGCACATGAAATTCCGTAAATTTTAAAGTTAAAATACAAAACGTATTTCAAGACTTTCATAGTTGGCACTAAGTTTCTTGGAAAGAAAAATTTACGATACAGGCTTTTTCGCATTAAAAATTATCACTCTTATATAACCTTCAGATTTCGATTTATTGAAGGGGATAAAAAACTTTCAGAGGTGACAAACCCTGGTATTATTGTCATATGTAAAAGCGATAGTTAGTTCCACCGAGATTTGAACTCGGATCGCTGATTCAAAGTCCAGAGTAAGCAACTATTGGCCACCACATGGAACCCAAACTTCCCATGCCGGGAATCGAACCCGCCGCCTGGGTGAGAGCCAGGAATCCTAACCACTAGACCACATGGGACTCCCTTGAAACACATCCTGCTTTTCCTAAAAGTACAACGCCTGTATTCCTCTTTTATGTGTTTTGATTCAACATTTGAAGTATTTTTAGTCAGTTTTCTAGTTCTGAATCCATGTTTACGAAACACAAATATATATTTTTACATCATCTTTCTCTAAATGTAAACAACTTGAATTTTTTAAAGAAGTAAAGGCAATCCATTGCGTCAAATCAAAAGTGAAATGAAAAATTTCGGAGATCATAAGCATTTACGCTCGAGACAGACGCTTTCACCCACGGTCAAAAATCAAAACTAAATGCCCCTGGGTGAGGATCGAACTCACGACCTTCAGATTTCAAGCAAAGTTGGAGGATTATGAGACTGACGTGCGCTGCCTACTGCGCTACCGAGGCTCGGCGATATAAGGAATTTTTACGCATGGGTACGTCATTGTTTGTGTAAGAATTCTTAAATAGTTTCCCTACAAATCCGGATTTTGAACCCGTAAAGGATATTAAAGGTTTTCAGAAGCCGCTACATTCTCTATCATCCTTGTGACTATTTAAACACTTTGAGCGCAATTCGGTAGAGCATAATGTAAATTGGGATTGAATTTTTATATTAACTTTTGAAATATGCCTGAAAAGAACATTATTAATTTTAAAACGAATAAAAATAAACTATTCATCAGAAATTTGATAAAAATTTATTAGCCTATTTAAAAAATTTCGTCTGCCCTTAAAAAAGGCCCTTATTACTTTTATATATATATATAGAATTAATGTTTTTATCATCAAAAATTTTAATTTCTTTTGTAAATTCGTCATATATATTGTGATAGGTTTCAATAACTCATCATGAGAGAAACGACGAAAATACCACTTCCACAAATCCAGTACAGTGACCCACGATACCTCGCTATTCTTTCTACCAAACCTTCCATTTTAATAAAGATAAATTTCGGCTCGCGTCACCTGGTTCAAATTCCTAAACTTATTACATTTAATACGTGGATAAGGGTACCGTCTCAATTTCTTCCTAAACTTCAAACAACGGGCAGAGTACGTCTGACTGCCCCATCCTGTTTACATCTAAATCCGAAAGATACTCTGTATCTTCTCGTAGCGAATTAATTAACATCTTGGATGTACAACAAGTTTTAATTTTGAACGGCTTCCTGCATTTAAACTACTATCCTTCTGCCTTAAAGAAATCATCCCAGGATATGAAAGAAACCTTCTTCTTTTAGTGTTAATCATTCTTAAATAGTTACTTCTGATCAGGTGTGGTAATTTAGAATACAGTTGACTTTCCCTAAAACAATTCTGAAAGTTAAACTATAAAATAGCTTTACCGAATAGAGAATTTCGGGAATCTTCCTTTCTATTCCCTGAGCTATTTTCCTAACCAAATGCTACCCGGCTTCTTACGGTACAGTTTTATTAAATTGAGAAGATAAAATTTGATACTGCGATCTCTTTCTCTGGTAAATCTATTCCTGAACTTAAATTCTGAATCCAAGCTAGACCTATTATCCGTCTCTAAACTGTTCCTATCGTAACCTTTTTGGTTTTGAGAGAGGCAAACGCATCGTTAACTCACTTCAAACCTCCCCACACATCATCATCAGCTTTACACGTGTTTTCTTTCTCATTTAACTTCCCTGCTATCTTAGCCATTATTATATGATTCCGAAAACCTTCACGATTCACTGCCAACTGCTGCTCACCACCCGTTAACGTCATTCTGGTATTTCTTTTTCTTGCATTCTATCACAACTCAAAATTTCTCAGGGTTCACTGTTCTTAACTTCTATCAATTCTAAAGAATCAGCTCCCTATTTCATTAGATTTATTACCCGCTTTGCACACAAAGCGATTGCATTGACACTTGCACCTGCAAGTGGCTCCAGTTCCCTTGCTACAATGACCAATCTATCCACATTGATTTCCCTTTTCAACCATAAATTTACTATCCTTTCTGTTCCTATCCCTCTTACTTGTTGGGAAAATCGTTGTCCTTCTCACTGGGGAGGGGAACAATTCTTTTCGAAATCACTGTGACATGGCGTTATTAACTACCGAATAATTAAAGGCCTGGCTAATTCTTATTAACCGGTTCACTAACTTCTGCGGTACGTTTTCCTGACACACAAACATTTGCGAGATTAGTCCCCGGTTCCCTGACTTCACCATTTTCGTTTAACTTAGTTTCTGTGTTGAGCTCTTAGTCTTTCTAACTCAAATTCCCTCGCTAGTCTACGCCCTCAAATTTTAATTTCAGTTCTTTTCACGTTGTTCACGCCGTTCCTTACTCCTGTTTTTCATCCAAAATACCCTCTAACAATTATTTGGGCTGCTTCATCAGTATAGTATTTTACTTTGACAAATTCTCTTATTAATTTCCATCCTAGTTAAAGTAATATCAAATTTCTACCCCTAATTTTCGGGTAACTTCTAACATTATGCCTTTTCTTTTCTCTTAACAGAAACGCCATGATGCACTAATACACACAAAACCAAATCTAAACTTAATCGTTACAAAAATTATACACAGACCAAGGTAAACTAACAACACTAGACCTAGACTTAACTATATTTTACAAGCAAATGTGCGCAAATCTAAAACCAAATCAATAATACCCCTACTCAACACTGTATACAAGTATAACTACCGTATACTAATCTTCACAAATCTATAACCTCAACAATATCCTACACAATATTGTAATTAACACCACTAGTATAACTACTGTATACTAAATTTCACAAATCTAAGACCACAACAATATCCTACACAATATTGTTCCAACGCAACAAGTATAACTACTGTATACTTAATTTCACAATAACCTCAAACAAAAATACCAATATCGCACATTTATACACATCTCTATACAAAACTCAAAAAATCTTTCTAGTCTTATTGTTTACAAATTTTTACCTAGTCTTTTTTCTATTACTTCTATCTCAACATTTTACATACAAAACTATACTCGGGGCTGTCCCGAAAATAATCTCAAAGAAAAGACTCACCTTTTAAAATTTGTAGACGTAGACATAGGAACACCTCAGGAACTCTCTTTACACACAAATCACTTCTTAAAAAAAAAACCGCACCTATCACAAACTGATGGTAACCTGACTTCTTAACACTGGGAACTCTTGAAAAAATGTCCCTCAAAACACACGGTAAATTTCTTAAATTCTCGTTGATTCATCAGGCAGGAACAGGAGCACTTCTATCCGGCTTCTCACAGCTGGGGACTCCAGGAAACATCTCATAGCAGGCTCAGAAACCCTCTCTCGAAGTCGTCGTTCCAAAAATAAAGTGGCATTAAAATTCATCACATCACATTCGCACACGGCTGGCTGTTTTTCACTCTTTCCATGTAAAAACCATGGATTCGGGCATCTATTCACTTAAATGCCGGATCAACACCGCTGCCACCAATTTAATATATATATATATATATATAGCTGTAATCGTCGTCAGTCATTCGTAGACAAAAAATTTTGTCACAGCCATATTTTAAAAATAATTAGAATTTACTATTTCCAAAAAATAAATATTCATTAATTAGGCCAAAAGCCGGGTGGGACAGTCTTATCACTCGAGGTCAGCCAGTCCATAGTTTTCCGCTCCAGTTTACTCCATGGCTCTATCTCCAAGTCCCTCTCTCTCCACAAGTCGCTTCAGGTTTTCTTCTCGTCCGTCTTCCTCCTTCTCTCCTTCTCCGTCCAAATTACCCTTTTTAAACAATTGTGGGCGGGTCCACCACGCGCCCCTGCCCTCCCTCATTGGCAGGTCAAAAGAAGGGTCTGCCCTCGTTCCCGGCCACCTGCGTCTCTCATTTTCGCGGAAAACACGAACACATTCCCCATCCGTCTCGAATCCAAGGGCGCCATAACTCACATCTATTCATCTCTCACACCTGGGCTTCACAACCCCACCTCAATGCTCGACTTCTATTCAAAATCTATAAAGGAATGCCTATTGACATCTGTATTCCTTAGCCATTGTATATTCCAGACCAGATGTCTGCGCTTCGTCCGAGGCCAGTCAACAAACACACGACCCCATGGCTACCTGCACCCCTGTCATCCAACATCTGTTTGCGGGATGGATGATAGGGTGATTTCAGATGAATTGACGGGTGGGGTTCACATCAATTGAAGACGTCACACTTCAAAATCTAGTTTTATTCTCTTTTATAAGCAACACTTATGAGCAATAAATTACAAGCGATGCGCTGGCTGGCGCCAATGTAGACAAAATAAAAGGAATATTTTGCTTCAAGATGATATATCAAATGTGATGTTTGTCTTTCAGAGATCATTGTTACACACATAAAAATACATAAATTTCATGTTTAAGAACATAAAAACAATTTTATTTTGGATGTTTTAGGAATTATTTGTCCATTTTAGAGTAATTTTTCAAGTTTTGTGTCTGCAACAACAAAACCTAATAATAACTTTACAAAACCCCAGGTTAAACTTTCAAATGTCGTATAATCAGGTATTTTTACATACCATCTCAAATTCATACCAAAACCATATTGATACCTTTTCACATTATATTTATGATGCTTTATGTTCAAATTTGTTATCTGTAAAGCATGAAAGCTACTAATTGTTCAAAAATTGATGTAATACTAGAAATTATGGCCTAAAAAAAAAAAAAACTGAAAAATGCTATTCTGCGAAATTTAAGACTTTTTTTTTGTTTACTATTTTATGCAAAATAAATTGCAAAGATGCTAATGTTTAATAAAATGGGACAAATACATGTTGTGTTATTTATTATTTTTCTGATGAAGTCACACACTTTATAGTAAAAATTCAATTTTCTCATAAATGATGCTTTTAAAACTGAATGTGCATCTTTTTCTCAGAAAATAATGTGTTTGCACAAGAATTTTTTTTTCATGTTACTGATATGTAACTATATATATATTCATGTGTTTCTTTTGTGATTTTCGCAAAATATTTGACAAAAACCTATACGTGAAAAAAAAATGTAAATTTTTAAAAAAAATTTCATATCTTTTTTTTTGTTTTTGAAAAACTAAACAATATATTTTAAATATTTCAATTTGTTGCAAATATTAATGTTTTTTATTGTTCAAAAAGTTTTAAGCTTTAATTTCCAAGGTATTACAATAAATGGAAACTAATTATAACTCGGATTTTAATGCTTTTGGTCGTTGCAAGATGCTTTTACATGCAAAAATACACAAATTTATTTTTAAAAAACAAAAAAACAGTTTTTTTTTTTGACTCTTTTAGAAATCTTTTGTCAGTTTTAAAAAAATTTTAATTTTTGAAACTTTTAGAAACTGTGTTTGCATTGAACATACAAATTCATAAAAAAAACCTTTTCGCAATTCAAAAATTCTATTTTTTCAAATTTTTACTTTTACATATTGATAAGTTTACATTTTATTTATGATGTTTTAAGGTCAAATTTGATATTTGTAATGCATCAAATTTAAAAAAATCTTCACAGATTTTTAAAAAAATTTGTGAAAATTGATGAAAAATGTAAAAATCTCGTTGAACAAAAACAGAAAAATACTATATATGTATTTTCTGAACATTTTAGGCCTTTTTTTTTTCTTATTTTAAATTAAGAAGAAACTAATGTTTAATAAAATAGGGCAAATACATGTTGTACATTTACATTACATTACCTTTTTACATTAAAAATGCAATATTCTCAAATGATTGTAGTTCTCGGCGTAAAACCCCATCTGTGTAATTAAGAAAATTTAAAGGGGTGTATTTTTTGTCTTCAAAAAAGAATATGTGAACGGGTTTTTGCGCCACCCCAACTGCCATCCCCAGTAATTCTATATGAATGAAAAAAAGTGTTGTGGTAAAAATAAAGCCAGTCCACTAGAAACTGTGTTGTGATTGTGTCATGAGAATAATGAAGGGTAATTAAGCTATCGACAAAAAAGAACCATAAATATGTATAGTGTTTGCACCAAAAAATTTGGGTTTTGTGCTAAATTCTAGTCAACTGCTTAAGTGTTGAAGTTGACCCCTTTTACACCCAACCCCGGAGTTTGAAATTGTATTGGATTAAATGGCTGATGAAACAATTTTATTCTTTTCAAAAAGAAGCCAAGTGCGGCGACCGGTTATGTGAGGTGGTGAAAACAATGTTCTTTAAATTTTTTTGGGGAAATTTTAATTATGTTTTTAAATTGCTAATTTGAAAAAAAGACGATTTAAAAACTTGTCGCTGAGGAATTAAAACAAATTGTCCGATAATGCAAAATTCGATTTAAAAATTTTTTAATTGAAAGTAGTGAATTAAAAAGGAAAAACAAATTATTTAAAAAAATATTATTGACTATGCTGTTGAAGAAACGAGAATTAAAAATCTTCGGGAAACAAATTTAGAGTTAGAAAAAAAAAAAATTAGCGCAAAACGTCAAAAAAGGAAACAAATTTACAGTTAAAAAAAGTTAAGTTAGCGCAGTTAGGGGGCAATTAGACTCTAATATTCAAAAAAAAGATTTACCACATGATTCGTCATTTTTCAAAGTGTGCGCCACCGAAACAGGTAACAATATTGTATCGAAACTTTAATAAAAAAAGTGTAAAACTTTAAACTATCTCTGTACCCCCCGTGTTGAGTCATATAATTTTTTTTTTTCAGTCATTAAAAGCTTCAAAACAAAAAGGGGTTTCCCCGAAATGGAAATCGGAATTCTTTTAAACACCCTAGGAGGGGGCGAAAAACAATATTTATGTGTCGGGGGAAGAATTGGCAATTATGATAAACTAAAAATTTAGTTTTGAAAAGAATTTCAGCCTACAAAAGAATGCTATAATGATTTTCGTAAAACTCAAAAAAAATTCAGGGGGTTATGTTAAATTTTTTGGTCTAGGTTGGCAAATTTGAGTATTACTGTCGTTACGAAATGTTAAGATTTTAAGTCAGTATGTGAATTAATTGTAGGATAAAATGAGAGCCCCTTTTGACAGAGAATTATCGACTCATATTAATGTAAAACAAGGAAAAACTTTTTTATCCCCCACGAGTTAGGGCGGAATGTGATATTTATTTATCTTCTAAAGGTAAAATTAAAAGCAGTCAATACTTTTTCCAAAGGTCCTTCACTGGAAATGAAAATAAACTTTTGATTTCAAAAAACAACAGAGATATAACAGCTCCGAAGTCAGAGGAGTTTCGACGTTTTTTTTTCTGAAATAAAGAATGAAAAATGTGTGTTGTGTAAAAATGAAAAAAGCCTTGAATTTTTGCCCCCAGTTTAAAATTTTTTCTATAAAATAAAAAAGAGTAGATTTTTTTAAAAAACAATAAAATATGCTTTAAATGTCTATCCCAGAATGTTGTGTTAAGCGTTGATCAAAATTGCAAAATTTTGGGGAAGCCGCATAAAAAATTACTTCATTTTCAAAGAGAAAAAAAAAGTATTCCGAATCCCCTTTCGGTCCTTAAAAAAAGAAACGATATACCCCTAATACTTCTGCCCCCCTTTTCATTCCTAATTCAAATATAAACAATCAAGAAATCGTGGCGACTATTTTTAGTCTTAAAAAATTAAAAATCTTATTGAGCACTGCTCGCATATTATTTAAGGATAAATATTAATTGGCATGAATGGGTGTTTGTTGAAGGCAGTATGGTTTGTCTTTATCAAAAAGAGTGCCCAATAAATTACAACTGAAAAATGAAAAGATTAATACTTTGATCTCATGTTTAAATGATGCCTCGGGATTTTTAACGGGGCGTTAAAAAGACAATTTCAAATAAAAGTAATACATTCGGGAAAGGGTTTAAATATGTTATGTTAAAAAAATCACAGATTTTTTTTCCAAATAACACGTTTAATACCAGTGTTAATTTTTCAGATATAGTGGATTAGCTGATGATCGTTTTTAAAATTCAGATAAAATAGACATTTGTTAGGTGCAGAAATATTTTTTGAACTATTGAGAAGAAAAATTTAAGATAAAAATTCAGATCTAATTTTACAAAACACGGTTTTGGATACGTTTCAAGTGGTAATGTAGATTCATTAAATGAAACTAAAAGTTCATTGCGGGTTAGTTAGGGGGAAGATTTAAATAAAAAAAATTGCAAAATTTTGGGAAGTAGAAAATGGGGAAAAAGTGCAAACAAAAATAATGAGGCTAATTTATGCGAGGAACACTTTATGAAAACCATTCTAGAGACTTGAGGACGATATATAAAAATGCCCTTTAAAGCTGATCCCAAAATTTTTTAGGGAATTCCCGGGGCATTGCTCTCAATTGATTAAATGCACTGTGGATTAGATTGGAAGGGGTCCCCAATATTAAAAAAATAGGGAAAATTTATGCAAGAATATGAACAATTGGGGCATATGCGAAAGGAGGGTTGAAAATGACAATCCGAAGATGAACTATTTCTTTCCGCATCATGGCGTCTATAGACCCGAAAAAGTACCCTAAGGTGGGGTGGTCTTCAATGCGTCTACCCCACAGATAATGGATTATCACTCAATGATATTCAGTTAAACGGAGGAGTTATCCAAGATGACTTATATCTCAGATGATTAGATTTCTACTTACCGATATGCACTGACTGCGGACATAAAGAAAATGTATAGAATGTCCCAATTGACCGAACAACGCTGTCTGCAACAAATTTGTGGAAAGACAATAAACATGACCAGTAAAACATATGAGCTTCAAACGGTCACCTATGGGGTGACCAGTACCCCATACTTAGCCAAAAAACTTGGAGACAATTGTCCTATGATGGAAAATAAATTCCCCGGGAGCGCACCAGTCCTTCGAAGCCAGTTCAACATGGACGTGCGTTATGCGGTGGGGAAAACCTTAGAAGGGCTAAGGGCCAACGTCAGTTAATTAAAATTTTAAAAGTGCAGGCATGGAATTGCATAAAATCTGTGGAAATCATTCTGAACTTTCGAGTGTCAAATGAAATTTTGATTTTTTTAGACCAAATGAGACCAGAACGGGGGTGTCCTGGGGCCCCGTAAAAAACGTTTTCCTTTAAAGTTTACGTGATTCCAAAAAAGTTGTATACAAAAAAAGGTTTTATCAACTTTGAACTGTTCGATCCTTTGGGACTTGTGGGACCCGTGGTGTCCCAAAGGGCCCAAAATGTTTATAAAAGCTTTGGAGACTTAGTATTGACGGAAAAATCCACTCCCAAATAAAGTGTATTCTGAATGGCACCCGTTGTTAATTGGCTAGAGAGCCTAAATAGCATCAATATCGAAAGACGTATAGTGATTGAGAATCCTTCATCTATAGAGATTCATGGTTTTCTGATGCATCAGAGCGTTGCTATGGAGCTGCAGTGTATTGCAAATAAAAAAAAATTCGGGAAAAACTTTAGTGCAGTGCTTCTCAAACTCTGAATACTGGCGCCCCCCCTTTTTTCCCCAATTTTATCGCCCCCCCTTTTACATTAATAAATACTGAATGCAATAATAATGCACTTTTACGCTAAAGCTACAATAAGCTATCTTTTAATTATAAACCATACAAAATTTAAAAACAAGTATTAAATTTTGTATACGTTACTTTTAAGCAAAAAAAAATTAATTAAGTAATAGGATAATTATTATGTTTTTTTCCTTTTCTAATTTTTAAATTGAACATATTGCAAAATGCGGTGGCTGCAGAAAAAAAAATAGATATCAGCTAAATATAGAAAAAAAAACTCAGAGAGTCAATTTCTAATCATAAGCATTTTTAAAAAATTTAGCTTTTCAAGAAAAGGCCCAATTTTTAATTTAAAATTAATTTAAATTTGTTATAAAAATTGTGCAGCAACAGACACACTGATACATTAAAAGTTTTACCGGGTGAATCCCCTCTTTTTCAGAGTTTATTTATAAGAAAATAAAACATTATTGATTAAAAAGCTGAATTGTAAGGAAAAAGCCAAGGCACGCAGTGTTTACAAAAATGTAAAAAAGATTTTTAAAATGAAATTTTAAAATTTTAATTAGTTTTAAGCGAATTGTAATTTTAAGTCACAGAATTAGCATTTATAATTGATGTTAAGTAATGCAATAATATAAATTTGATGAAGAATAATTGTATTATTTTTAATATTTTAAAACGAAAATATTTTACCCGGGAGCAGGGCGCACTCGATACGGGCGAGCGGGGGTTTTTGTCACCCCAACCTTTTTTTTTATAAATTTTTTTTTTGTACACGATACAAACGTGATTCCAGTGAATAATTTAAAAGAAAAGGAGAAAACTTTCTTTCAAGGACTTTTCAATTTTTTTTTGGTAACAAATAAACAGTTTTGCCAGAATTAACTATTTCATGATCTCTGTGTCCCGCGCGACCACTTCCGGGTAAAAAGTGTATTCATTATGTATGTTACTGCTAAAAAACGTTTTTCGTTCTGCTTTATATGTTCGAAAATACTCATAAAAAATAAGTCTAGGCCAAGTAATCCTTCAAAGTACTCTCCGTGGTTTTCCAAATATCATAAAACTCTTTTGCATGGAAAAGAGCGCAACAGAGAAATACATTACTTACAACTTCCTTGAATGAGAAATAAACACATATATAAGAGAGGGGTCATAATTAACTGTACCAATAACTTAGAAGATCAAACAGATTATCAGCAAAAACAGATTACAGCTATAATGTGCAGTATTTCAAAAATAATCACAGTGATGAATTTTTTATGTTCCTAAATTTTTTCGATTCTGGGTCTGGGATTTTTATTTTTTCTCTGAAAGAGTAGTATGTTAGATTTAAAAAGAAAACTTCAAAAAAATCTCTCATCATAGGATTATAGCAAATCAAATAAAAGATTTTTTATTTGGTTATAGGATCAAAGATAGCTAATTAGGTATTGAAGAAGTTTTTATTTTTGAGAGAGAGATGACTTAATATCGCCTATAAATTATATCAGAGTAAAAGTGCATTTTTTATTATGTCTGAAGGTATTCTGATTTAATTCATTCCAGTAAATTAATTATTTTTAAATCTTTATTTTCGATATGCTCGCGCCCCTCGTAGTTATCGCGCCTCCAGGGCGCCCCAGTTTGAGAAACACTGCTTTAGTGAAATTAATTACTAGCAAATCGAGAGTTTCACCAATTAAGTGCCTAACTATTCCCAGATTAGAGTTATGTGCAGCTGTCCTTTTGTCCAAACTTGTGAAAAGAGTGATTGATGCCTTGAAACTAGAATCAGTTAAAGTTTATCTATGGACTGATTCAATGATAGTGTTGTCATGGCTACAAAAAGAACCGATGGACCTTAAAACCTT
>BMAV01003147.1:0-123735 GCA_019973955.1 Trichonephila inaurata madagascariensis
GTGAATTTTTTAATTCTACAATCCCCTTGTTTTGGCATTTCGCACCCTGTGCTGTTATTACCTGGGCTCGCGATTTTTTATTTGTTTATAGAAAAAATATTTTTCTATATACCTCTTCGATATATAAAGATTTATCTGCTCCGGTGTCCTGGCGCTTTCAAAATGTGTTATTTAATAATATAGGTACGTGGGAATGCGGATGCTATACATATTGGAGAAAGTCTAATTGTCTCTCTTGTCGACACCTCTTGAGGTTGATCATTAACCTTTACAATATTTAATCGTCCTTTTGCGTCCTATCGCCTCGATTGAAATTATCACTCGAACCCTTATTTCTACGGTCTCCTCTATTAAAATTATCATTTCGCTCATTTCGAAATAGGTAACCCCTGTTGTTGAATCTTTGATCATTATTATTATTAAATCTATTCCTCTCGAACCCTCTATTATTTGAGCGGCTATTCTCGTAAAACTCATTTCTGTTATTTGGTCTACTCCGTATTTCCGAATTCCTCCGAAGTTTCTGCATTAGCTTCAAAATTAGGCATCCTATGCGCATTTTGACCTCGTCTTTCTGCATTATGGTTCTGATAACCCCTTTTGTAATTTGCAGAATATCTCTCTTCGAATTTAGCCAAGGACTTCTAAAAAGTTGTATCGTATTTTGTGGATTTCGGACTTCCACGTAGTCCTGTACCTGTGGTTCGAGTCGAACTAAATATGATCCACCAAGTCTGCTTGGGACATTCCTAATTCTAAACTTCTCTCTATTTTTTAGTAATCTATAAAATCAGTCGCCTCTGATTTCTTCCCTGCTGTGATGCATAAAACTCCGACTGTAGTTCTTTTTATTTTGATCGCGGGAAAAGCCTTCGCTAATTCAGCTTTTGAGCTGCGCAAAATCCGTGGCTGTATTTTGCACTAACAACGAACAAATATCGAATACCAATCTTGTGAGCCCTTCCTGAGATGACTTTTTAAGTAAGCACATGACAGATTACTTGGGATTTCAAGTAACTGAATATTGTTATCGATGCACTCGATAAACTCAGCAACATTCTCCGACCTGAAAAGTACATTTCGGGTAAATTCAATATTTCCACCTACATTACCTAACCCAGAATTAAAAACGTTCGGGCGCCATTGTGACATAGCCTTCCTGGGATGACCATGTCTTGCCGGTTCCGCGTAAGCTAGAGGTGTGGGATTATCAAAATGATGAGACATAATTCTTAATACAGCTTTTATTAAAGAGTAACTTATAATATACTTAAATTCTAATTTGACGAGGTATTAATTAAGAGTGAGAGTCAAGCCCAAAAGTAAAATCACGTATTTCAAAGTCGAATCCACGCAATTTAGATCCTCTATCTCAATTATCCTAAATAATCCCTGTTATCTAATTACTTATATCTAATATTACCTTTTTCAGTTATGGTCCCTTGACCTAAGAGAATATAATCTATAACTTTATCTTTGAAGATTCTTGATCCGCAATGCAGCTAATTCTTGACTGCTTATTCTTGGTCCGCAAGATTTCACACTAAGCTTTGTCACGCTATTGATCAGAATGATTCCACACTACAACCTCTGAGCCTGCTACGCTATGCTATCTTAGCATATGTTACATCTTTTAGGTTTTGCCACGACCAATCTAAGCTTATCACGATATCCTTTTTATAGTATATCTCATTTACATATTCGATCCGTTTCTCTTCTTGGTATTGGGTTGGAAAAGTTTTGCCATCAATCGTGGCCGTCAAAGAACATAGGAGTCATGTTAATCAGAAAGACGCGAGAGACGTCACAATAGGTACTTTAAAAATTGTAAAAAGTATTATATTTGGTATAAAAAAAATTCATATTATTTTAATATAATAATTCAGCTTTAATAATAATCTATACTAGGTGTCACCTACCCATGTATTATGCTTAGTAATTGGGATATGTTTGCATTTTTCATTCAATCATGAAGTATTTGCAAGTGAGTCTATTAAAATTATTTGCAGTCGCATTTCATATTGTGTCTAATTTGTTTGTACCTTCTTTTTCATTCCCCCATACGCTGAAACACATTTGTTTCAGGCTAGGTATTAAAATTTTTAGAGCTGTGTGAAAAGTCTTGTGCATTCTGCATGAATTTATAACCCAAAACTAAGGAGCCATTCTTGGTTAATTTTAGACTTTAACGTCAAATCTGTTGAATATCTCCTTAATTGGAAAAATTTCTCATTTACCTTTTATTCTTTTGTCATATTATAATAAAAGTTCAAACCTTATTTTTGATAAAAAAAATAAATAAATAATAATAATAAACTGGGGGTAGTCGGGGCATTCAACCCTCTTGCTGATTTCTATATTTATGTCATTAAAATTTTCTTTTTCTTTTTGTCTTTCGCTTCTTCCCTTTCTCAAAAGAGATACACAAATTTGCTCTGTAAGTACAAAAGCAAATAAAAACATCACGATTATCATTATTATTTTTTTTAAAAAACAGAATGCGTCAAAGAGAAAAGTGTCGTGGAAGACATAAGCAATGGTACAAGCAGGGGCGGCTCTGGGGCCGCACAATCCGGACCCTGGCCCGGGATGGCATCTGGATCGAATATGAAAAACATATATATAATTTTGTTACAAAGAATTTGATATATTTTCTGAAATATTATTGGGTGTGAATTTGGTATTCCATTTATCGTATCTTATTTTTTTATTTTGTACTCTGTATATTTTATGACAGTTTTCTTTTGCGTTTAAACTTGAAGGGTTTGAGGCGGGAGCATACGTTAAAGCATGAAATTTAATATATATGTTTACACATCTTTCCCTTGTAAAGTTCTCCCAGCCCCAAGAGTGAGGTTACAAAGGACATTCCTTTCACCGTTACGATATCCGGTGTCAGCTATCCAAAAGAGGACGAGGGTAAAAAGAGGTTCTGATAGACAGAGAGCTACAGGAGATGTTTTATTTTAGTCTTGAGTGTAGTTACTATAAGTTATAGACAAACGCTTGTGATCTCCACCATCAGTAGACTATTTTTCGAAAAAATTGACCTGCTGAAATTGACGATTCCTTCTCATAGATTTCACTCATTTGATAACAAGTAATTATGTATTGTAATTTCAATTTTTTTGAATCTTCCGGCAAATGTATGTGTGTGTGTGTGTGTGTGTGTGTGTGTGTGTGTGTGTGTGTGTGTGTGTGTGTGTGTGTGTGTGTGTGTGTGTGTGTGTGTGTGTGTGTGTGTGTGTGTGTGTGTGTGTGTGTGTGTGTGTGTGTGTGTGTGTGTGTGTGTGTGTGTGTGTGTGTGTGTGTGTGTGTGTGTGTGTGTGTGTGTGTTGTTGTTTGTGTGTGTAGAGAGAGGTGGCATTTTCCATTTTGTCGGGGCGGCAAAACTGCTAGGAAACCAGCTCTGGAGTGCAAGAGAATGCATTCATATTTAGAATAACCAATACCAAAAATCTTTAAATATATCGCAGTTAACAAATAATTTTAACTAAAATTAACGAGTCAAAAAGAGAGGAAGAAAATCAAAATATTTCTCTCCAGTAGTTCCCATTTTACCTTATAATTAAATTTTAAAAAATTACCAATTATCGTAAAATCCGGCATATAACGCTCACTTTTAGCACAAAAAATAAGAACGAAATTTAAGGGGCGCGTTATACGCCTGGTATAAAAAATAATAGCTTTAAAAATAAAAAAAGAAATGAGCACAGAAAAATTAGACTTCTACTTAGATTGGAGTATTGTTGATTTAAAATAAATGACATACTTAATGAACTTAAAGGGTTGTAGTTCTTGAAGTACACTACCTAAGATTAAAAAAAAAAACCCTAATTTTTCAAAAACTTAAGATAATACCTGGAGTAAACCATTTCAAAACATAAAAAGCATTGTATATGTACAATTTAAGTTCCTTCGTAAAAAAGGAGGTGCGCGTTATACCGCGAATGTACCTTAAAATTAAAAAATGCAGCTTGAAAGCGTTATACACCGGATGATATGAGCGTTATACACCGAATTTTAAGGGTATTAAAAAACCTCTAATCCTTATATCGAAATAATACTCACTGCTCACTTTAGTGATTAATAAAGCTTGTTTAGAGTAATTTTATAAATATTTTTCTGTTAAAATAATATAGAAAAAAAGATAGTTCAACCCTCACATAGTATATGTTGTATTTTTTTTAAAAACTGCAAATAACTGCTGATATTTATGTAAGAAACTAGTCCCAACTTTCCTAGGAATAAAGGGACTTAAAGTACACGTTTCTTTCTTTCTTTTTTTCGCTTAACCCCCTACAATTTCTAAGAATAGCCTCTACTAAGGCGTATAGCTTGCGTTTTTAGTGCTTTTATTTTTAACAGATTTGAAAGCAAGGGGGGTTAGTATTAAAATTCATGTTATTAATTTGAGCAGTTAAAGCTGTCAATGCACCAATTACTCCTTGTAAGGATTGGGTAATAAGATTAGATTAGCATTAGGATTTTGGTTTTGATTTAAATTTACAGTTGTTTGAGGGGGAATAACAGTTGATTGATTGGCCTGAGATTGAGAGGTAACGGCAGAAATTCCACTACTTCCTGTCACCATTTGTTGATTATTTTTTGAAATAGAATTAGTGGCGTTTTGATTTTTAGTAGCGTGTTAGCAAAAGAAACGATGCGTCGAACCAGACTATTAATGACATTAGTGTAATTGTTTTTATTTGTTGATCCTTTTTTGGGTTTGGGGAAAAGCGGGCATTTGGCATAGTTTGTCATGTGTCCAACAACCTTACAGTTTATGCAATGCATTTATTCAACACGTTGTATTGCACATTCGAGAGTTTGGTGGAATTCGCCGCATTTAAGACACCTGGGTTTTAAATGGCAGTTTTCTGCCGTATGATTAAATTTGTTGTATGAAAAGCATTGGGTTACCCCTTTACTCTCATAGCCTTCAAAGCGGACTGTTAAGAAACATAATTTATTTAAATCGAAAATTTTAGAATTGTGGATGTTGCGGGATAAAGAAATTAAGAATACCGGTAGAGGCTGATTTGTAATACGACCGATTAATTGGGATATCTTATCTGCAAGCCGGGGATTCTATTTAAGACCTTTTTGATTTCATCAGTTTTAGTGTCGCGGGGTAGTCCTTTAATGACTACCTTGATTGGGCGTTTTTCCTTGGGTGTGATGACATAAAATTCGTATTTTAAGTCTTCTAAAGGAGTGAACGAAGTTGTCTGTGCTTGTAATTCGTTGAGTGTTAGTGTAAAGTTTCAGAGTACTCACCGGTGAGTTTACCGCATATTGATGGGAGTTTGTCATGATGATTTTCATTTGCTTTGTTTGTATGTATCAGTTATTTTTAACACATAATTGGTGGTGGAACATAACTGGATTATGAGTAAGGTGCATTTAAGAGTAATTTGGTTAAGTGTAGGAACATTTAAAGGTGTTTTCATTAGGTGGGAATTGCATTTACGGTGTTCGGCATAGTTGTACTAGCCGTTAGTATGAGTTTTCTGCCGTTTCCTGAGATGAAACATTAAATTTATTTACCAAGCTCAATTTTTTTGAAAGTTTAGTTGAATGTCATTAGAATTTACTAATTTTGCTAGAAGGAGGCGTAGTAAAACCATCAGATTTTTTCTTTACACGTTTTAGTCGGGAGAGAGATTTTTCGGTTTCCATAATAAGAGTATCATTACTATTATCCTGGTATCTGACATCGTTATAATTGGAGTGGTGACGGAAATCGCCAGTGTGGACAGCCATCAGCTGGCCTAAGGAGAGAGCTGAACACTCATTTACCGCTTGATGATGCAGATCTGTGAACTTTTAGAATCTGTTGAAGAGCTCCTTCACATAGGGATTGTCCGGGTCGTAAATTCCAGAGGCTCTCAGGTTATCGATGGTGAACTGCTGTCCTCTTACAAATGTTCAGTACTGCTCCACTTCCTTGGCAAGTTTCTGCAGTTGTGAACAGATCTTGGTCGGCGTGGGTGTGCTATGCCTAGTAGGCGTTCGTGGTTCCATAACCAGAAGAGTGTCAAAATTTAGATCCATAGTCGAAAAGGAGTAAAATCCAGAAATAAAGATTGAAGGAACGAACAAATGGATGTCGCCCTATCCTGACAGCTCTGAAAAGAGCTATAGAGACGACAACTATTGCTCCCAAACGATCGCTTGTGAAATCCAAAAGATCGCCAAGAAGTCAAACAATACAGTACAGTACCTCGACATACGAGTTTAATTCGTTCCTGCTTATGCTCGTACATCTTGAATTACTCATATCTCCGAGAAGCAAATTTCCCCTACAAAACAATTGAACTACCATTAATCCGTTCAACCTCCAAAATGTCACCCAGTTATTTTTGTTACGTGATTTTGAATAATAAAACGTATTTATAAATATATCAATATTTGTGCACAAAACAAAAAGGGAATGTAAAAGAAATAAATTAGATATTCTCACTGGTCTTTGCCTTTTCGCTACATTTTTTCTCCTTTCACTGTAGGCCGTTTAGAAAAAACATGTCAAGGAGGTTTTGTTTCTTCCTCCCTCTCCAGAATGTTCCGGAAATGAGTTAGGCAGGTGTCATTAAAAGGTCAGATGCACGACCTGTTGCAGCTTTTTCTGGGTGTTTTTTTTTCCAAGAACTGTGAAACTCTCTCCCACATTCTAAGATCTCCTTTATCTCTCACTTGTAGAAATAACCTCCTCCTCCTGACGTTTTAATTCAATACTCATCATCTTTTCTTAGCACTTGACTTTTTACAAACTTTCTTCCGATCCATGGTTTATAAAAAAATAAATGAACTACAACTTTGTAAATGTAAACGCAACACAAAACGCAGGTACAACGCTGCACAACTTATCACAGCGGAAGCACGCTGCTAACTGATCGTGATGTCGCGACTGCGTGTTCACTACCGAACCGGACGTATCTCAATTTCGCTCGTAACTAAAAGCAAAAAATAACGCTCATCGGCTCGTATCTCGAAAAACTCGTATGTTGGGGCACTCGTATGTCGAGGTACCACTGTATTTGATTTTAAACTCTGATCAAAGTTCCGTAACCAACTCCAAGTTTAACTCTCGGTTTAAATGTGTATTTTTAATATGTAATTAAGTTTGAAAATTTAGTGGTTCTATAATTTTGTCTTAGTATTTTTAATATCTGTATTTTATAATTATACACTAGAAATGACTCTTTTCTTTTTTTTCTGTGCAACCTAATTTTGGTACATTTTAAAATATAAATTAATAAGTGTATTTTTGCTAATCAAAACTTCAGCATTATTCATAGCAATTTTTTGCTCTCGTTTTATTTACCTTTAAGCGTGAGAAGGGTTTAGGTTATCTCTAATTTTTGTTGTTATAAAAGGGCGGCATTTTACACCTCTTTGCCCGGGGCGGCGAACTGCTAGCGCGCCGGCTCTGAATCAGGAGGTACTTTGTGCCTAGAACTTGCCTTACAATTAAGATATTCTTGACCATGAAATTCCTCTCTTCTGTCGGTTGCAATTGCTCATTCCAATGGAAGCAGCGAAGGATTCATCAAATGTATGTGTAAAGTACCAAAATAGAATGGTCTTGGCAGAAAAATGTAATTCAAAATGACATTCAAGCCTACCACGTTGCAATAAAAGTAAGGTTAATTTTTTGTTAAAATTTGGTTTCTAATAAAAGAAAGACTTATAAATGGTTACAACTTTTCTTTTCCTTTATGGCATATTTTGAATAACATTTTAATAGCACTCTCATTATTTTTTGTCATTTTCATCATTCATTTTTAGAAATGTACGTCATTGATATAATAGCCATATCATGACTTTATTTCATGCTAATAGCTTTGGTCATTCTATACAATGCCTAGGCAAAGTATGAAATAATTCTCATATTTCATACTTTGCCTAAGAAAGTCAGGCATTCTATAGAATGCCAGCATTTCATACTTTGCCAGTAACATACGAGTATACTTCACATATTTAATATGAAGGATCTTCGATGAAATCAAAACTTAAAACCGTGGCGCAATTGGAAGCCCACTGTTATGATCAGATCACTAGATTTCAATATATATAACCCAAATATCAATTCTAGTGCAAACATAAAAATTAAAATAAAAAGAATGGCATATGTCTAATTTTTTAGTGAAAAAACAAATATAAAATCAAATTTTTTGGAATAAGTACTGCAATTAAATTTTAACTTAAATTGGTATTTTCAAATCAGGCCATTCATTCAAACGAAATCTATTCCTTTTCGTAATAATTAACTATCTAATACCTTAAAATTAGTCATTTTCATTTTTCAACTTTCTTTTCTATTTAGAAAGCTGCATTTCATGATATAAGTTTTCTGTAATATAATCGTAAGTATAAAATCTGCATTATGAGGAATAATTCTGTAATTGGCGCATTAATTTCTATTTTTATATTAAAAAATATTTTTATAGCTTTTATTTTTTAAGGGTATTATATTCAGAGAAAAGTATTCTAATTATTAGATGACTCGGAGGATCAAATTTTGATTTCATAAAAGGTTCATCATGTGAAATTCGGCAAGTACTAATTATTACATGAAACAAAGGAAAGAAAGAGAATTTCAAATTTCATAAACTTTCTCTCTGACTAGTGTGAAAGGAGTATATTATTTCATTTTAATTGTAATTAATATCCAATAAATTTTCAATTTTTACAAATCGAGAGGAACGGCCATATTTTCAAAACTACCTTTATCAACAGATGGCGTTGTTTGCGAAACTCGGATGACGTCAAAGCGTCCATGCTTGTAAAATGATAACCCGTCGTTACTATAACGGCAGAGGGGTGTGGTTAAGGAAATGATTGACAGATATAGTCGGTTTCAGAACGCATGCGCAGTTGCAGTAAAATAAACAAACTATCAACTTTTTAAATTGCCAGGGAAATGGGTGCGCAGTCTTTTTTTTTAAATCCGTGGAAATATTTTGTGATATCCACAAAATTGAATGAACAAGTACGTTTACATTTTCTTGGGTACCACATAAACACTTGTGCCCATAGGGTTAAGAATAAAACCTAGCGATTTACATAATAATTTCGCCGACAGAAATGAAGGTTATTTGACTCAATTTAGGTGTAAAATGAAGAAGATAATTGCCTTGATAATAAATACTAGGTGTTGTACTTTCTCTAAAATTTTAATTTTTCTCTTTATTATCACCCTCCAATTTTTTGCGCTCCCAAAGGTCTTGCGCCCTAGGCATGTGCACAGCTCGCGTAAGCCCGAAAAGCGGAGCTGATAGAGTCAATGAGAATTATCGGTTCTTTCAAAATAGCTTTTTTAACTCCTACTTTTACTACTGAAGCCTGTTAGAATAATTGTTTTATGGAAAGCTAAGCAATTTATTTATTTATTTATATTGTTATCCCAAACAATCAGTTTCGGTCGCCTTCATATTTTTGATTCAATCACATTTGAATTGATTTATAAGAGTTACTATGTTAATTAAATATCTTTTCAATAACCACACAATTAATAAAAAATTTTGCACAATTATTAATAACATAAAATACAACTTTTAATAAGGGTTGAGTGCGGAATATTAACGTCGTACTTTTACGTTAATCGGATATTTGGCAACCGATCTCAAATTATGAACCATAATCAAAAGTGACGAGGACGACACCTGAGCTACCCCTATACTTTCACCACCACACCCACTGGAGGAGGTTTGAACATAGATATATGACAGCGGTTGTCGAGTGGTTAAGGTATCGGATCGTTGGCTGGCCTTGTCACGAGTTCGAGCCCAGTACCACACCTAAAGAGACCCGCCGTGTATACTTAAAGGAAGCGATGTACGTTATATTTGTCGAGAGCTCAAACGTCCTCCGTTGGTGTGGTGAGGTAGTTAGGAGAGAGGGTGTGCCAGCTCAGGTGTCTTCCAAGTCATGACCATGATTCAAATTACGTCGGTCATCTTAAAGTCCTCGTGGAGCTGTACTAGTGCGACGTTAATATTCACTCACCAATCATCGACTAAATGTGTATGCCAAGATTCAAAATAATTACGTATTCCTCGAATTCTGGTCCATCGTTGATAAAGTGTCGCCTTAACAATACACCTGACATATTCTGTATTTGTACGTGTAAATGAAAGTGCAAAATTTTAAAGTCGCATACTCTTATTAATTTGATGTTAATGCCATTCGATAACAATGAGGAGATTAGCTTCGATATATAATATAATTGTAGGTTAAAACAGTTTTGGTCTTAAAGAAATTATAAAGCTCCTTTCCTTATTCATTTCAAACATATTGTTTAATTTTTTACGCATGTGTGTGTGTGTGTTTCATAGCAAGTAACAGTTTCATTTAATGTAGAAACACAGAAAATGAAGCTACATTATGTGGCATCCTGTTTAAGAAAATATAAATAGGGTAAAAACAAATTGTACTTAAATTTGAATTTCTGAATTGCCTTATAAAAACACTCATCGAGAACTTAATAAGTTTCGATACAAGTCTTTTGAAAACGTCATTTTCTGTGAAAATGGTCATTAGAGCACTTTTCATAAATTGTTATAATCTTTTTAACCACATTTCCATTTTGCTTATTTTATAAATTAATGTTATTATTCACCAGTATTCATGAAAATACAAACAAAACTGTGTACTAAAATTCCATTTTAAACGACATAAACTGAGACAAAAAAGTATCTGAAGTGTCTCCACCTCTTTGGTCCCTCAATGGAGGAATTGAAGCCCAATCTGTGGTTTTTAAAACTGCTTGACCCCCGTGTGCTCTTCACTGTTCAAAGACGAAAATTTCTCATCGTACATTATGCAAGAAAAAACTTGTGCATTCTAGCTGTTATTGTGTTTCCTTTAGCTTTTTGAAAGTAATTTCTACTCCTCCCAAAGATTTTTTCTTCTTATTTGTCATCCCAAAGAATCAGCTCGTTGGCTTCTTTATATTTTTAAAATCTAGTTATTTGTATTGATTTATAAAAAAGTTAATACATTAATTAAATATCTTCAATGAACGCACAATTCAAAAATTATTAGTAACATAAAAATACATATACTAATAAAGGCTTAAATCTGCTTATAACAAAGTGTTATTTTATACATCAGTATATAATTTCATTAATTAAAGTGATTAAAATACTTTTATTGAACGTATATGATGTATATGTATGTATATACTACGTTATTTTATTTAAAAGACCAATTTTAAAAATGAAACCTTATAAATAATTAATTTACATGTTTTTCTTAGACATGATCCATAAAAAGATAATTACATACTTATCAAAAAAAATTAAACCTTTATCACAGAACAGCTAACCATGAATTGTAGTTCCAGTAGAGTCAAAGTGATGTATGGCAATTAGACTTATTCTACGCTGCATATGTAAAGTAAAATTCAAGTTTTGATTCATACAGTTATTGATTTTATTTAACAACAATAATAATGATTTATTTTATTAATACCATTACATTGCAGCCAGAGATTAGCTCCTATCTGATATAATTATACGTTAAAATGATTTTTGTCTCATAGAAAATAACAAGCTATTTTACAACCTTCTTCAGTTGGAAAAACGCATTAAAAAATCAGATTATAGACGTATTAGTTTCTGTTTTATGCCTTCCACAAATTTTATGTGTTTTCAGATTTTCATTTTGGAAAGATATAGAAGAAGTTTTCATATTCAATAAAAATTTTTTCTGTTCCAAGATAATTTTGAAATTTTTGAAGATACTTATCTATATCTCTTCTATAAAAGTTTTATATAAATTTAGATCACGAGAACTCTAGCTAGTTTTCTAAAACATTTGGTTTATATTTTAAAAATGTTCATATTTCTTCCAGGTTTCCAAATTTAACAATATTCATGCTTTTCTCGGATTATATATAAGACCATTTTGTTAAAATTCAACCAAAGGGAAACAGGTTTTCAATTCCATACCAATTTAAAGAAGTGTAATAAAAAGGAAGCAATTTAGAAATTAATTCGATGAATATAATATAGTCGGCCCTCCATTTTGCGAACACTCTATCTTGCGAATTTCTCTATTTCGTGAACTTTTTCCTAGAACCAAAAGAACATTTTATGATTTTTCTTCGTCAAATAACCTCCAAATAGCTAAGTGCATTTTTCCATGTATCGAACTTTCTCTCTTGGGATTCGATTTTTTTCCTCTCTGTTTTTGAAATATTTCTGGACCTACATGTGATGTAATGAGCAAATAAAATCATTTGAAACCATTAGACTTGAACTGTGTGAAAAAAAAATACTCCTGATGAGGTATTTCGTGCACTGCAAAGATGCGTGGAATGAGAGAAAACATTTTTTTTTATAAAAAAAAACGAAAAAGTTCAAAACAAAATTAATAGACTTAACCAGTTGTTAGTGGAAGGACACGCATTCTTAAAATTACTGGTCATAAAATATGCATGTTTAAAATTACTTGTAGGCTTAAAATTGGAAAATGTTATTAAAATTTTCGTTAATCATAATACAAAAGTAATTTTTTAAAGTTGAAAATATATGCACTGAGTATTTCTTGACAAAGTTGTTTTTTTTCCCTGTTTTTCTAGCCGAATTCTTTTTGATAAGTATGATATGTAAAATAAATAGATATTAACTTACAAAAAAGGTGTGTGAACAATTAATTTTATAATGATGTATTGTTATGTAAATTCAAAATTTGTTTTAAGTGGTTTTTAAACTATATTGAGAAAGATAATCATTTCCGAAATTTTTCCAAAAATAACGAACTTTTTTCAGGTTTAGTGACGACTGTAATTTAATTGAGAAATTTTGTCATATTTTTAGGTTATATCAGAAATAAGAACATTAATTTGTAAAAACAAGAAATAAGTGTTTGAAAACAGAATTATACAAGCTATTTGTGAAAAATTGTTCCTAGTTATTTTCTTAGAAAAGTAACATTTTTCTTGTGAAAGACTCAAATTGAAAATGATTATTTCTGATGAGTATTCTTACATAGCAATTTTCAACTACAATTTGTATCTAAGATATGAGCAGAAAAGAAATTTATTACATACTATCAAACAAAAAAAAATTGGATTAAAATACGCTAAGACAAATATTCCATCTTTATTCTTATGGTCCATGTTTTATGATGATGCAAGAAAATGTAAACGTACTTGTTCATTTTACTTGTGGATATCTAAAAATATTTCCACTAATTTAAAAAAACACTGCTTACCCATTTCTCGGCAATTCTAAAAGTTGAATAGTTCGTTTATTTTACTGCAACTGCGAAATTGCGTTATGAAACAAACTATAATATATCGAAATCATTTCTTAACCACACCCCGTTGCTATAGTAACGACGGGTTATCTTTTTACAAGCATGATCTTTGACGTCATCCGAGTTGCAAACAACGTATCTCACGTATATTTTTCATGCAATTTTTTCGTTAAATTTTTGGCCGAATCTGAGGGAAGGATTTGCCAATAAACAAAAACGACACGCTCTGACGTCAGCCAGTGCTCCTATCTCCGCATTGAAAAATTCTTCGCCGATTTTTCTGCTTCGGAAAAATGAACATCCATTATTTCTTTCATTTCGCTTTGCGCAGTTGTTGATAGGTGTAAACTAAAATAGAGCACCATTCTATTTAAAATATTATACGCTGTTAAAAATATTATACACCATTAAAATATTATACGGCATATCTGAAGTGTTAGACGAAACCGGAGCCGCCATCTTGTTTATGACGTAGAGCGCCGAAGAACCCCATTGGCTGGAATTTCAAGCAAATTTATTTGGAACAACTTTTTGAGCTCGCTAGCAAAAAATTGTTCTAAAGCGGTTGCTATGGCAACTGAGTAAAAATTGCACGAATTGAACGAAAAATTGCTTGAAACGTGTACGTGTGATACGGCCTTAATTTTATTTCTTCGATTGTATATACACAAATACTATTTTAAATTTTACATCGATAATCAAAATTTGTTAATTTTAATTTTAAAAGTTGATTTAGATATTAAAATACAGTTAAATATTTTGCACAAACACATATAGTCCTAGCTGATCATCTTATTTCTCATCTAAGTTGTCTGAAAGGAAAAATACACCCCACTCGGAAAGTGAATCGTTCAACCATCTTTGGGTGGGGGAAGAAAGAGAGAAACCCACACATGTCATCGTTTTCATAAGTTTTCTCACTTTCCGAATACTATAGCAACAGCAACATGGGAAACGACAAAAATAATGAATGCATGGAATGAAATGATATACAAAGATTGTTATCTGCTGGTTTGAAATACGAAAAAAGGGAAGAGGTCATTCTATAACGAGCACAGGTGGCAGGTTTTTAGTGTTTGAACAATATGATGGACCTAGACAGGAATCACTTCCAGGAAAGGAACGTTTTCTGGAAGTGACCATAGTCAAGTGGGTAGTCAAGGGAAACGGTTTCTTTTTTGAATGGGAATGAAATATAAGCAGAGTCGGAATTTTGAAAACGGAAGGCAAGGATTTGAATTTGACTCTTTTCTCCCTATAATGAATGTGGTGTGGCAGTTAAAAGAATGATATACTATCTTCGTTATCTCGTCTTTCCTCTAAAAAAATTTACAGAGAGAACATTTCAAATAATTAAGTATTCATTAAAAATAAACTATTGAGATGAAATAAACTATTTTTTATATATTTAAATATAATTAAAAAAAGAATACAATTGTATTAATTTTAATAATAAAATTTTACAAACTATATAGCTCACTAATGTGTACTTTTTACGGTAGTTTTTGAGAAAAAAAAGAAAGGAACTTGTAGAAATTTTTAGAAATCTTCCCAAAATTTCAATTGGAAAGATAGCTGCGTTTTTAACAATAACATTAAAACTACGTTTGTATTTGAAGAAATGAATTTTGTAAAATGGAATGCAAAGGATAATAATATTTGAATTTGACTCTTTTCTCCCTATAGTGAATGTGGTGTGGTGGGGCAGTTAGAAGAATGATATACCATCTTCGTTATCGTCATCCCCTTAAAAGAATTTAGAGAGATATAACATTTTCAATCATTAAATATTGACTAACAAATTTTTGATTTGAAACAAGTCTGAAAAATGTAAATAAAATTATTCAAGAAAGTAGTTAATTTTAGAATTGCAATAGTAAATTAGATGATCAAGTGTATCCTGTAAAAATTTGACATTCTTTGATATTAAAGAAAAAAAACTATATAGGAAAAATTGAGTGCCAGTGATAAAAAATATTCTTTTTTTTATAAAACATGGCTTCAAAATAATCAAAACCTGCTTATAAAAATCGATAATCCATACATAATTCAATTCAAGTGAATTATTGAAGGAAAACCAACTAAGAAGGTAAAAAATTATATTAATATCTCACAAAAAAAGCCCCCAAATTATAAAAAAAATGAAGAAAAGTTTATATAAATTTTCACTGAGATATAATTTTCAGTAAATATATATTGGTATTTTAAAAGCATATTTGTATGAATCAAATATTATTTTACCTTAAAAATTATTACATAAATTTATCAAAAATACTTTTATTGTAAAAATATTACATAAGAATAATAATATATAAAAAATGTATAAAATATACAGTAAAGAAGATAATAAATAAAAATGTAATAACTATGTCATAAATAAAGAAGATAAAAACTTTTAAAAATTAAACTTTTTCATATTCAGTACTATTTTCTGAAGTTTCTTTATTTTTTAATTTCATATTTAAATAACAAGAATTCCTAAATTTTTTAAAAAAATATCAACTGTTCCAAAAAAATTGGAAATTTTACTTATAAAAATAATTATAAATGTAAAGGAACTGTTTTTATGAGCGTTTATATGTACTAATTTCTTCTATTTTAATCTCTTCATTTACACTAAAAATATTATTCTAAGACTTGAAAATTTGTTAGCATTCAAAATAAGCCCAAAACTGACATTAAAATTCATTTTTTGTTTTTGTTTTGTTTTTGTTTTTATGTGTTCTGTTTAAAAAATGTAATTGTATTTCGGACTATAATTTGTTGCTGAAGAACCGCATTCCACCGTTTCTTTTAGCTCTAAATTACTTCGTGTTGCTCTAATACTGTGGTGGAAGTAAGAAGATTTAATAGACGACAGCCACATTTGAATGGTATTCGCTCTGTTTGGGGGCATTTTTTATGTGTCGAAAAAACCCCGGGTTTGCATTCCATCTCTACGATTACTGTATGTACCATGCCTTTTCCAGAGCATTATAAAAACTATGTACTTTGTTTTAATTTTATATTTTATTTCTTTTTCAGCAGTGTGGCAACCACCCTTCATATTGTAATTTACCTACTGAAGATTGGCAACACTAGTTATGCAATTGTTTTGTTTCGAAGTAATGTAGAGTGTTACTACCCTATTTGACCCATGTCATTCGATTAAATATTTATGTTTACGTGAACCTACTGAGTTGCTACTATAAGGAATTTGACAAAAAAACGTGAGCTTTTTTAGTAAAAGCATTGTTTGATAATAAAACAAATTGGAAAAGTATTAAGTTACATTTTATTTGTTGAAATTCTAATGTGAGAATTAATTTTTTATAAAATCTTACTATGACTACTTTTTTTTTATTACAGCATCAAAATTAATACCATATAAATGCAGAATGGGGGCTGTACATTTTTACCAAAACGAAGGAAAAGGAAAATGTTGCAATTGCAAAGGTATGTATGTTTTATTTATAACATTTAAATCATACAAAACTGTCATTACTAATGAATAATAGCATTTGATAAAGAACTACTTAGAATGTAAGCTACACACACACACACAAAAAAATTTATTCAGAGAATTTGGGTTTAAAAAAAAGGAGGGGGAACTGTATTTATTCAATTAACTGTTCAGTTTGCCCTTTTTTTATTTTTTCATAAAATATATACTATTTCTGAATCATTTTGAATTCTTACTATTATTGGAGCTTTCGGTTTGGTCCTAGAAAAGCCCACACCCTTGTCACGAATTATTTTGGTTGGCAATAAAGACCATCTTATACGCTACTTTTGAACATAAAATTGTAACCCTAACTATTCTGGTTTTGATTTTTTTGGGGGATTTCAATTTCATTTGGTTTTAAGCCAGGCTAAAGGGTGGTTTTAAAAGGGAAAACACCTTAAATTTTTTTTTTTTTTGTTGCTTGAATTATGAATTCTTTTTAATGAAAAAATGGGGTTATAAAGAATGAGAGAGTGTTTTTTGGAGGGGGTTTAAGGAGATGTTGAAAAAGGTGTGAATACACATGATGTTTTGCAAAGTTAAAAAAATTTGTGGTTATCCAATAGTAAGTTAAGTATGTATGATATTTTGCATGTAACTAAAATGTTGTTTTCTAAGATGTATGAAAGATTATGTTGTGAATGAATTGAAATTGAATAAAAATACAGTTATTAGTTGCTTTGTTTTGTCGAGAGGTTTGTATGAATGTGGTTGTGAATGATAGTGTGAAAATTGGAGGAGTAAATGTTATTGTTGAAATTGACGAGAGTAAGTTTGGGAAAATGAAGTATGGAAAAGGCAAGCCTGTGGATGGGAAGTGGGTGTTTGGAGGTATAGAAAGAGGAACGAATAGATGTTTTTTCGAGTGGTTGAACGACAGATGAAATAGGAATTGCTGTGTGTGATTAAAAAACGGGTCCTGCCTGGAAGTACAATTGTTTATGCGTATAAATGTTTATCAGATGAGGGTTTTAAGCATTTAAAAGGTGAATCATAGCATATGTTTTGAGGATCCTGAAACGGTGCTCATACAAATTCAATTGAGGGTACATGATTGGCAATAAAACACTTTTTCTTAAACATTCCAGCCACGCTGAAGGTATGTTCAACCATTACCTCACTGAGTATATATGGCGGTGCTTGCACGATCATTCGTTCAGCAATGAGACCTTCAAGGATTTTTCAAAATCTGTTGTTATGCTGTACCCTCCACTTGGAATAGATCAGCAATAAGAAAGTAAGTGCTTTTCTTATATTTTTTATGTTAAATTTCTGTATTGTTTACATATGTTTTCATTAGGCACCCACCTTATCCTGCTATATTCACTTGCCGCCATTGTCGGTTTTGCTTGGCACTTTTTCCAGTTTGGCGCCATGGGTCTGGGCTCTCCTAAGATTTTACCGAGCTTTCTTCGTCTTATTACTTTTTGAAAGAGAAGAAGATAATCTCTTGGGAAGGTCATTTCTTTTGTTGTCCTTCTACTTTTAGCTTCTGGACATATAGAGCAGGGGTGGCCAACCCATGGCATGCGTGCCATAGTGTGACATGGTGGAGTTGTAACGGTAGCTCACAAAGACTTACTGAAAAAATAAAAAATTTTTGGAAAGGTAATAAATAACTATTTTTTACAATTTTATTGAAATAAAGTTGTCTCAGAAAGAAAAACCTCAAAATTTGGATCAAAATATGTTTGTAAATAAATATTTTCTGCTACAGAACACAATAGAATAAATATAAATATGTGCACCTATAATAACGTAATTTTGTTAGCATCTGTAAAGAGGTAATCCTAATATAGATGACTTGGTAAAAAAGTTGTAATTCAAAAGCTACATTAAGTAAATACTGAGCGTTAAGTAATTATTTTGAATTAAATGATTCCAGTTTCTCATTTTTATTTTATACTTAACCTAATCGATTGAATTTGTTAAAAGTTTATTAAAATTAAAACCTAAGTTTGTACTTTCATCTTATTTATTATATTTTTAAATTTCAACTGCATAGACTTGTATTAAAAAATGTTATTTTGTGTAAAAATCCCATAATAAGCTTAACAATAATATTTTTATATTTTTTCAGTTTTGCACATTTGTTTATTGGAAAAGTTGAAAGTGGCACGTTTAATTATATATCAAATAGTGGCACTCTTCCCATAAAGGTTGGCCACTCTTGATATAGAGCAATGACACAAGGAAATATGAAGAAACATGTAAGAAGAGTGAGGCATTGGATTTCAGAAGGCAAGCAATGCAGAATATGTTGCCCAAAGGTAAAGCTGGGCAGAGCATTGCGTATAATTTACTTTGAATACACTCTGTGATTAATATGGCTTTTAATTATTTATATGTACTTAAAAAGTGCTAATAATAGAAATCAAAATAGTCGATAAAATCAAAGCAAATATTTAGAAAAGTAATTTGTATAAATTTCCATTGTACTTGCATTTATTCAGTTCTAAGAGATTGGAACATTGATTGATAAAAAAATTAAATCTTAAAAAACCATGTGCTTTATGGAAACATTATTATTTTTTTGAATATTGTCATGAGTGCTTCATTAGATCTTAGTCTGATTTTGAAAACTAAAATTCTACATAAAAAATGAAAACTTTGAATGTAAACATAATTTTTTAATTCAGAAGAACTAACATTTCACATTAATATTTTTTATGTGATTGATTGTATGGAATGAATATAATAGTACATTTGTTTATAATTATTATACTATTAAAATTAAAAGAGCTTAAAATACTATTTTATAGATTTATTTGTGTGTTTTTAATCATATAAAAATAATACTTTGGTAATCTGTGTCCCAATGAAGAATTTTGAACTTATATGCAACTTTTTTTAAATGGCCTAAATAAATGGTTTATCAGCTTTTACAGCATGTGGATACTCTTCTGCTCATAAATGATAAAATAAATTTTGTTAGAAATAAAAATTTGTGTAACAAATTCCAAATATCTAAAATTATATAGGAAGCAAAATTTCATAGAATTTGCATATTAGTGTTCTATGTAGTGTTGGGCAAATTTCCAAAAAAAAATTTCACACATTCTCCCTCTTTGGCTCTCTCTCATCTCATTCTATCTCATCAGTGATTCTCCAGTTCCATCAAAATCAAGCCATACACATAAGTTAGGAAGAATTTTTATTGACATAATAGTTAAAGGATAGAGCATATTGATTTAAATGCATTGAAAATCGTTTAACATAAAACTGAGGAGATTGATATAGTTTTTTTGTGTTGAAGGATATTTAAAGAAAAGAAAACATATTCATCAAATTTATGTTTACTGGAGTACTTTTAATTTACATAGATATGTATATATGCATGTACTTAATAAAAATCAATAAACAAAACATTCACAAGAATTGAGCAAATTTATTACAAAATTTTGAAGTTTTTTGAAAAACAAAACATGTTTAGTGTTTGGAATGTAATCTGATATTTTTCTTTGCATTGTCTTCTTTAGCATCAAATTGTGCAATGTCATCCATTTTGTTGTTCGTTTTATGATTGAAATGTTTGTCTAAATAATTGCATATTTTTCATAATGTTCCTCGTTTCAGATGAGTGGGAATAAGAACTGCATATTCAATTCATTTTGTCTTTGGAATCTGAGTCAATGGTATTTTTTGAGCTTCAAACAAACTCCAAAACATTTTTGTCTGCCTTAATGGGCGCTGTATGCCCATTATCTTCTTCTACTGCAATGAATTCTTCCAGTGAATCAGTAAGACTGCTGGTATTTTCCCTATTATTCATCATTTTCAGAAGGGAAATATTTTTGTGTTCAGAGAAAAAAAAATACATAGTAATTTGTCAGAACCATTTTATGATTTCGTGTTAACCAATATTTTGTCTTAAACCTTTTCACATAAAATGTATTTAAATCTGTATGTCACTAGTTCATGTGTAGATTACTTATTGTCATATGTATACATAAAAATGTACCAATGCTACTCAGAGTTCAATTCAGAGGTATTAGTTAAGAAACGTTACAAAAAATTTGCTCACAAAGCCTTTTCTGATAATAAAACAGTTTTTTTTATCTGGAGATTTTTCCTCTCTTACAGAGGTTGCTTAGTTTTGTCTTTATAATTCAGAAGCTCACGAAATGATAGTTAATTTTTGAATCAAAAGCATATATTGTACATATTATTAACATTGCATGTTTACATATTCTAATACATTATGTTTTGATTTCCTTGGTAGTGATGAGAATGGTATCGACTTTTTTATCTTTGATATATGATTGAATCATTGGGGCTATATGTTCATCTTCATTAACTAATCTAGTGAATACAGCAAAGTTATTTTAGGTAAGGATTTTTAAAATTAACTATTACAAACATTCTTTTTCTTTTGATAGCTTAATAAAATGTACTTAAAGCAGTATTTTTTAATATTAGGATTTCAAACAATTTTTAAATTGTTTAATTAGTGTACTTTCATAATATAATGTGTTTTATGCATATATATAAATATATTGTCAAGTATAAAATATGAATTCTTCTAAATGTTCTCTAAAGCAGCAGTCACCAACCAATGGTCCATGAAAGAATTATTATGGTCTACACAGAAAAAAACCTAAGATATCATTTATATTTTCATAAAGATTCAGTTTAAAAAATGATGAGTAACAAAATATATTATATGGAATATTTATTATACTTTCATAAACTTCATTTACTTTTTTTAGCAAAACTCTTTCCAACTTTAGTAGCTTTTTAGCTGATTTTACCAGTATATCTAGCGGCCTTTGAAAGTGAGAGTTGGTAACCACAGTAAATTAGCAGCATAATACTTTAGTTTGCTGATATTGCTTTACATTGCCAGTTTTTGTGGAGTTCCTTTTCAGTCATGTGGCAATGAAAACAGAAATAAGAGACCACTAATATTGTTCAGTGTAATGTATGAGAATGTTAAGTGCCCTCTAGCACTCATAGTCATTCAGTGTATCCTTAGATTCCAATGAGGAAGAAGTCGAGTTGAGACAAGACGAGTAAATAAACAGTCCAATGAAAATTGAGTGAGACTCATTTTGAGTATTTTTTTTCTATAAGATAATTGAGCTATCAAATATGATTGTACATTATATGGTAGACCACTGTAACTGTGGTCTACCATATAGTAACAATCATAATAGTGGTCCACCAAGTATAAAATCTTAGCTTTAGATCTCTTAATTTATTTTTAGCATCTACTCTAAATAAATTAAGCATATAATGAGTCTTGCATATCCTGAAGTATACATGGCTGATATAAAAATTAATCCGGTATTATCCGATTAATCCGATAAGTTCTATAAAGACATCTAATTTATTTTGAACGTGTTTTTTGTTCTTTAAGGAAACTTGCAAAAACTTATAAACCACACTAGGGGGTCAAATAACATTTCTGTTCAGGGTTTTAAATGAAATGTTTCCATTTTTAGAGGAAATTTCCTTTCTAACCATATTTATTTTCCAACATTTACAGATTTGTGTAATATATATAGTTAAATTTTTTAAAATGAAAAATTGTTAAAGTCTTATATTTATGAAGTGTTTGTTATTGCAGAAATCATTCTCTCCAGTATGTAATAAAAAGAACTACCGTAAAATCCAGTATAATCCAATTTGAACCAAAAAAAGATGAAATATAAGGGTCGCATTATATGCGGATATGCGACAGCTTTAAAAATAATAAAAGAGATGAGCATAAAATTTTTTTTACTTTTACACATATCTAAGTACTGTTTATTTAAAAGAAATGATATATCTTATGAATTAAAAGAGTTCAAGTTCTAGAAATGTACTATTATTTCAAATGTCTGGCATAATATCTCGAATAAATGACTTCCAAAACTTAAGAACGTTGTATACTAAAATTTTAGATTTTTTCCTAAAAAGCGGGGTGCGCGTTATGTTGAACATACCTGAAAATTAAAAAATGCTGCTTGAAAGTATGGGTGCGCATTATACCCGGATTTTACGGTATGTTATAATATAAAGCTGTAAAAAGAAATACCAGTTAAGAATAATAGGATTTCATTAACTAAAAATTATCTGAAAAGAACTTTAAAAATATTTTGAATTTTCTAAATAAAACCCAACTAGAATAGGTAAAATATAACAAAATTAAATAACATAAGAAAATTCCGACCATTACTAACAAACTTCCTGTACATTTCAATGCACATATTCCATGTGATTTTCAAATGTTTCTAATTGAAGGCAAAGTATAACAGGTGTAAATTTCTGAATGCTCAGACATTACTTTTCATTTTGACAATAAAGAATCAGAATATTTATTTATTCAATGAAAAATACTTGTGAAAACATTTTAATACAATTCAAGTAATATGCATCAAGTTTTTTTGTCACTGATTTTCAATTTGTATTAAAAACCAGGGAGACTATTAAAACAGAAAAAAAGATATTTTTATTATGCAGACAAAATTTAATTATTAGAATTTAAACTACATTTCTTGTAGAAAATTGGAATTGCATATAGTTATTGAATTGACAAAAAATCATAAAATTATATTTACAAGTAATATAAACTTTTTAATGCTGCATATTTTGAAAAGAAAAATGAAAATGTCGTTTTGACTTTGAAAATAAATGAAAACACCTGGTAACTGAGAGCCTTGTAAGGCCATTGTTGTATTTTGGTACTCTTTGCGAAACATTAACATTTAAAATAAGAGCTTATTTAAAGAGTATCAGATTGCTGGTTTTTAAATCTGCATCTTTTTGCATAAATTTAAAAAGACACTTAATGCTAAATTCAGAACTCGGTGACTAGTAAAATTTTAACAAATTTATTGCTAATAATGAAATTGATTGCTTCTTAGTTAACATTTTTTAAAAAAGTAATATAAAGAAAAAAAAGTTAGCTTCCCATATAAAAATGCAATTTGTATTGTTAGATGTTGTATGTTGAATTATGCCATTAAATGGCTATGTTGTCCTTAATCTTCAAATAGTTTCTTTTTAAGCTGCAATGATATTAAAATTTCAGGGTTTTTGAGGAGGTAAATTATTTTATGGAATTTGTTTTTTTGCCAAAGTTTATGGAAAAAACATCGAAACAAGAAGAGTGTGTGTGCTTGCATTTGATATTGGTCTTGGTTGATGTGCAGTCGGTATTTATGCCAAAATTGATCTTTGCTTGTTACATGTAATTTTGATAAATGAAAATTGATACAAATAATTAAATAATGAATTCTTTTTGTCATTTAAATTATCATTATTATTTTCCTGCGTAATTTTTTGTATTTATTGTTAGGAATCTGTTAACAAGGGATTTAAATTATTTAAATAGAATTAACTTTTCTTAAACAGTTATTTAAATTATAAATATTCCTTGGTTGCTGAATTATTATACTGTCATATATGCCTGCAATATGGTTATTGGGCTTTGTATGTATGTAATATAGTAAGGGCATAGAAAAATATCACTGATCATACTCTGCAGAGTTACCAGAAATTTAAGCAGCGAAATAGCACAAAGAGGGGAAAAAAGTAGCGAATTGATTTTCACTTGTATTTAATTCATAAATATAATTTTTAATTTTGTAAAACTATTTTAAAAAATACGTTAAAATGCTTTAATTATTTAATTCATTTAAAATACTTTCAAATTCTTCCTGCTAAGTAACATGATCTGCTGTGTCTTTTTTATAAATTTCTGAATTATATTCAAGCATTTGTGGCGATGGAAGGAAATCAATGCAGCAAGTCCCTCATTCTTCCAAAGTCATTTTGATTATGAGGATTGACTCAAACAGTTCAAGGCACATTCTATTCCTTAATTTTGTCTTTTTTGGCATCACTCTGGAAAATGCTCTTTCTACAGTGGCATTACTTATGGGTAGGCTGTAAAGCTTTAAAGCAAATATAGCTAAATATTTTTAAAATGGATTTCCAACTGCGTATTTATATTAAAAATGTGTCACCAAAATAATTCTCCATCATTTAAAAGTTCAGATTCAGATAGAAAAACATCTTTCAACTGTATGTTGAAAATTTGTCTCCATTGATTCTCCAGAACATATAATTTAGATTGCTCTGCTAATTCTAAAGGCAGATAAAAAAAAAGAAGGATGATTTGAATTTAGTAGATTCTGTAGAAATTATTTTACTTTTGCTTGTCAGTTTATTCAAAAAGACATGCATCAAATACTTCAATAGGCAAATAAATGCTTTTTAAACTTATGTCAACTTTAAGATTCACATTTAGGGTAAATTCTTCTTCTTAAAAGAGTAATGTAATCTTTTAATGCTTTCAGTAATTTGCAATTATCTCTTTGAAAGAATAAATTAATCCGCTCAAATTCTGCTAAAATTGGCAGCTGTAATTTAACAATAATTAATTCTATCCTTGTATTAATTTAAGTAAAGAAATAGTAAGACAAGTAGTTGATTGGAAAGAGAGGAATCTAGGCAGTGGTGTAAGGGAGAGTATTAGGGCCCCTTGCAAAGTCAGCTTTTGGACCCCAAACCCTAATATGTACATGGCATCAGTCAGGCTTTGGGCCCCCTAGAATCCCTGGGCCCCCCTGCAATGTGAGGGTGTACGTTATGCCACTGAATCTAGATCAAAACCTTTCAAAAGAGATTTAATCAGATTTTTATCACATAATCTATCTAGATGACAAGTGCTTACTTTTGTCATTGTATGCAATTTTTTTATAAGTCCAGTTCTGCAACGTAAGTCAATTACAAAAATAGATTTTTATTCATTAATTCAATGCAGTACCGTTGATGATAATTATACAATTTACTGAGTTCTATAAGAATTTGTCCTTTCATAATTACTTTTCCAGTTTAATATTTATGAAGAAATTCTCTCAGCCTATTTTTTAAGAATATTACATGTTTCATGATATTTGCAATTAAGGTACACAGAAAGAATTATGTATGGCTAAAATTTAAATTAATATTAAGTTAGGTTTTTATATCCTCCTCTTGAGGCATGTGTGTACCGGAGACCAGCAAAGTTTTAAAACTTCTTGAGGCCCCGGATTCCTATACAAAAGTAGGCCCAACATGTGATCCTTTTAGGTAGAGAGTGTATTGTGTATATTATAAAATAATCCTACATACAATTACCCATAACAAATAAGTGTGCATGTAACTCTCATTCATGGGAACCTATGCACCTACCTACTGATTGCCGCCTTTCGACAAAAATAAGTAATGATGGGGATTGCCGCCTTTCGTCTTAATGAGTAATGATGGTAAGCCTAGGACATAGACACAGACATGACATAATAATGCAGTCTTGCCATTTACTAGTTTGCATATGTCCTGTAATAACTTCTGCCGATTAAAATATTTCCAATCATGATCTTATTCAGGCTAAATCAAGAACAAAACTAAACACGTGGTCCTGTTAGCCCTTACTATAAAATGTTCCTGCCAGGAACCTTGGAACTCACCAGTTTCTTACAAAAATGCCCAAGTATAAAATTAAAATTGATTGGTATTTAAGAATTTTCTCTTCACATAAACATAAAATATATCCCCATTAGAGACGTAAAAGGAATTTAAGAATTTATAAACTGACTAACATTTTCATATGTCTCTGACTTATGTAACAGAAAGCCTGCTATTTCTCATAGGAAATTCCTATATATACAAAACAAGATGATATTTTGATCAATTTTATTTGATTTTTTTTTATTAATGTCTTACTTCAAAGCATGGGGAAGGGTATTGATATTGGGTATCGCAATTTTGAATTTTGATCTAGTGGCAAGTGGACTTATGAGTTAGCATTCCACAAGTTGGACACATAAAATTACGCTTATAGACATAGACATCTTTTTCTTTTCTTGTTGCTTTTTTTTACTGGACAGCACCTCAAAATTATGAGATCTGTTGTTTTAGAGTGCAACATTAATAAACACTCATTCGGTTACTTTATTATAATTATTGGGTTTTTCAGTCATCGTGATACCAAATTAAATGAATTTTTCACTTTTACCTATATCTGCTTTAATTATTTTACAATTTTTAAATGTTTTTAGCTCTTTTGCATAAATTTAATTTTTATTGGATGTATTATAGATATGAAATAAAGTTGTGTTTTATTAAATTAGAATTTTTTTTTTATTGATTGGTTTTTAAAACTTTTGACACTATATGTCCTTAGAGGTCTGAGTGCCAAAAATTCACACAAATTATCCTTTTTATCCTTTACACTGAATCATTATTCATCCTTTTACATTGAAAATTAAGACTTTTTTGTACTCAATTAATCTTTAAACATTCATTTACTTTGAATAATTGATGTAATATTACATCATTATATGAAAATTTTTAACTTTAATGATCTTTTTCAGAATCTAATGTGTATGGTCAATGTCTTTTAGGGAATGATAGCTGCTGCTACTTTGAAAGAGACCTGAGAAATGGAAAAGCCTTTGAAGAAAATTATATAGGTATATCAAATTCAGTACAGTGAAAACCAGTGTGCTTATATTCTGTTTTCTGGAAATTTTAATTACCGTAACATCCAGCAAATGACACGCACTTTGAACACAAGAAATAAAATCAAAATTTATGGGGGCAGGTTATACACAGGGTATAAAAAGAGCTTTAAAAATTAAAAAGAAAAAGGTCAGCGTAGACAAAAATTAGACTTCTAGGTATATCAAAATAATGTTTTTTAAAGAAATGACATTCCTTATGAACCTAAAGGGTTGTAGTAATATTTTTTTCTAAAGTTTGGAATAATACACCTTGAAAAATTGACTTCTAAGCATAAGAGTATTCCACACATGCTTTTCAGATTTTTACGTGAAAAGGGGGTGCATGTTATATGGCAAATATACCTACAAATTAAAAATTGCAGCTTGAACATATATGTGCATGTTATACAGCAGTACATGTTATACGCTGGATTTTACTGTAAGTATTTACATTCAAAAATTCAATGCCAGTGAATGTTTGAATGTTATGCATTGACAAAGAATATCAAAACAAGTATTTGTTCCCAAACTATAAAAAAAGTGGATCATATGCTGCTGTTTTGTTAAAATATGGATTCCAAATGTTTGTTAACATTCGTACAAATGGTGAATTTTTACAAAATCTAATATTTTTCACTTTCTCTGTGATATGAGAATTTAAACTCCTTAATATTAAAATGACACAATGATTTTCAGAGCTCTGTATAAGAAACAAATTAAGTATTTTAAGATAAAGATCTTTATAAATATGAAGTACTTTAAATGAGAGTTTTTAATGCTTATAAAGTTGAAATACAATTGTTTTTAATTCATTTTTTAAATTTCTCTCAAGGAACAGCATTATTACAAAGACTACTTCATTGGCAAATGAAAAATCAAACATTCAGCAGAAAAATGTGGGGTTTTTTTGTGAAGGACCATGTTTTACATAATGGTTTTGTTCTCTTTACATAAATTGTTTTTTTTCTACAAATTTTTGGAGAACACTTTTAAAATTTTAAAGCCTTATAAAATTTTAAATTATCCGTTTGAAGCTATTTCTCATGCTTATTGCTTTATACTTCAAAACAAGGTATGTGCCTTCTTTTGAATTCTCCAAGAAGTTGTAGATCTTTCATCATGATTTTTTAAGTTTCTTTCCCCTTGCTGGATGATAAGCTAATATTAATCCTCTGGTTCCATGTAAATAAAATTTAATAACTGTCCATTGAATATATTTAAGATTTTATTCATTTTAAGTAAGTGTCATCAAATGGGGGCCACTTTCTTGAGCACCTAAAACAAAGTATTAATCTAATTCTGTGTAAGAATGTGTGATATCCAGCTGCAATTTGTTTTCTGCATATTTTAACTGGTAAAATAAATGTTCCAATTTAAGTGTTGCATTAAAAAAAAATCAATTTTTTTTCATGTAAAAAATATAATTATAAATCATTTGTAAAGATAAAGATGTGAGATTTCTCTTTTCTGTGTAGTAAATAAAAAAGTTTTCTGCTTTTAAAAATAGGAAGATGGATCTTACTGGAAATAATAATGTAAAGGATAATTTGCCTATTCATTCAAACAAAAAGTCTTATGTTTGCGAAATATGCAACAAAACATTCTCACAAAGTCAAAACTTAATACGACATCTACTAGTTCACACCAAGGAAAAGCCTCATGTTTGTGAAGTATGCAACAAGACATTCTCACAAAGACACTTTTTGAAACGACATCTATTTGTTCATACGAAGGAAAAGCCTCATGTTTGTGAATTTTGCCACAAAGCTTTCTCACGTAGTAGTACTTTAAAGGAACATTTTCGTATTCATACCAAGGAAAAACCTCATGTTTGTGACATATGCAATAAAGCTTTCTCTCACAGTAGTACTTTAAAAAAAACATTTACTTATTCATACCAAGGAAAAGCCTCATTTTTTGTAAATTTGCAAAAAAACTTTCTCTCGAATATAATTTAAAATACAAAAATATCCTCCAAAAGGGAAAAGTCAAATTAAAAGATGTCTCTTGCTCGAAATAATAACGTAAAGCATCATTTGCCTGTTCATGTGAACAAAAAGTGTTACATTTGTGAAATATGCAACAAGACATTCTCACAAAGTCAAAATTTAAAACGACATCTACTTGTTCATACCAAGGAAAAACCTCATGTTTGTGGAATTTCAACAAGCATTTACAAAAGTTCCTTCACATCTCCGCCCTACAGAAGAAAAAATATGTTTGTGATATATGTAACAAAACTTTGTCAGAAAGTTTTTATTTAAAAGAACATGTGCGTTTTCTTACCGAGGGAAAGCCTCATGTTTGTGAAGTGTGCAAGAAAGCTTTCTCTCACAGTAATAGTTTGAAAAAGCATTTGCCTACCCGTGTCGATATTTAGATCCAACTACATTTAAAAGCATAATTTTAATAAAAATTTGCATTTATTTTGAAGTTCAGAAAGTTTTTTTTTTAAAAAATTTCAAAATGTCTGCAGATATAAAATTTACATAAATGATTAATTTCATATTTACAAGTGTAAAAACAAGTATGTGAAAAAGTCAACAAAATGATCTCAATTTTGTGCTACTTAAAATGATAAAAATGCATTCATGGACTTATCCTGACTTATTGTTCCTATGGCAATTTTGCTTTTTATTCCCATACATAATTTATTGCTTTTGATTTGATGCAAATGGATTACTCTTGACAAATAAAATTAATTTTATTGTTTTATTTAAATTAACATTTCTTGTGTGTGTGTAAACCTTTTTAAACACTGAACTTTAATCACATTTCAAATTAATCTATGGATTTTAATACAATACATGAAATATTTTTGAATATTAAAAGTGAATTTTAGGAGGTTTTGTAAATTTAAAATGATACTTTTTTGGTAAATTCCATTCTAACCTCATTTTATTCAGAAAGACAAATTAGGAATTTTACACAGAATATTAATTTACTTTCAAAAGTTTACGTGAATTTCGAAGGAATTATAATGTCCTTATAGCTTATTTGTTTGTATTTAAATTCTTGTTTGTTTGTAAATTCTCTCTTCCTTTTACATAAAAGAACTTTCAACAAGGGTAATATTCACTTACAGCATAAATAAAATGTAAATACCAAACTGTAATACATATATTCATGAATTATCAGATATTTTGTCTAATTAATTTTGTAAAATATCAACTTTTTATTTTTAAAAATTCCATTTTCAAACTAAAGCATTAGGACAGAGATTCCCAAACCTTTTTGCCTCATATACCCCTTCCCATGTTTTTCAGTTTTGGGTAGACCCCTACTCAGACCTAATATTAAATTTTTGCAAATTCGTTAACTTAAATGTAGTAGTTATAGAACTACTTTAAGAGATTTAAATTTCTAACTTTAATGAAACATATAGTGTTTAAAACTTAAGAAAACTCATGTTAATTATTTAATTTAAAAAATACATAAAATAACTAAGCAACAAAAATAAATGCTTTTAGTGATAGGAATGAATTTGGGAACACAACAAATTTTCAGCATTTGGTATCAATCTTGTCAGCTTCAACCCTGAATATTTCTTTGGTTAATAGTGTCCAGTCTTTTCTTCTTTTTGTTTTGAAGATTGGCAATCGCACTGAAACTCCTCACAATCGGAAAAACAATTGAAAACTTTCTCAAGATTTCCATAATTTGGGATAGGTATATTTTTTTTAAAGCCGAAATTGCAGATATCCGTTTCTAAACTTTAAAATCTTTTAGTGCCTATTCCTAGTGCCATATTCTTGTAATCTGACATTTTTTTCTGTCTATGTGACCATGTGAATTCATTGCCTACTGTGGTATAACCATAGTCAAAACATTCTCGAACCTAGTTTCAAAATCTAAAAAAAGTGGTAGAATATATGTTAGAACTTCTGTTTCCTGGCAGGTGGTCTGTGACAACTGAGAAAATTTTCGACGTCCAATATTATACTCCTTTAGCTTAATTCTGGCACACACACAAGGAAGGCTGAAATGTGGTCCTTTTTTAATAAAATTTATGCCGTCGGCCTTGTAACTGCAAATTAACCTCATTGAATTTAGTAAATAAATCTGTTAAATAGACAAGTCTGTTTTCTTTGTGATTAAATTCTCTTTTAAAACAAAATTTACGATTTTGTTTACGGAGAGTCACAATCGTAGACCCCATTTACACCTCTTGGACCCCCAAAATTATTTTTGTAGGTAGTCTTTGGGAATCATTGCATTAGAATATCATATGGAAAATTTAGAATGTGACTTAGTACTATAAACAATCTGTGATTTAACCTTTTGTTTTAATTTTATAATTTATTAGTTTTCGTACTGAAAATATGCTTTCTCCCTGGGTTTTTATCTAGATTAATTTGTTATATTTTTATTGCAAAATTATATCTGTTATATTTTTTTAGCAGTAATGAAACTGGAACTGTTGTCACTGGCTTTGACTGCTTTTGTCGAGTCTCGGTGTTTCGAAATATCGACTGTGAAGATGGTCTTATGCACAATAAATCTGAACTCTTCTTGCTGGTGTCGTGTATATAATTGGAGAATGAAGATGTCGGCACTGGTGTCGTCCCCGTGATTTAAATGTAGTTTAAAATTTTGAGGTCTGTCACATCAATAGTGCATATATTCATATGTCATTATACAGTGGACTGTACTGCAAGATTAATTAACTACCAATAAACAAAAAATGTGTTCTGGAATGTGAACACAATCGTCCTGACAGAATAGCCTTGGAATGACCATGCTAGGAGGGGAAAGTAAGTGGTGCACTGGTTTGCTTCCCCCATGAAAAAGAAAAGGTAGCAAGTGTTAAGTGACAATTTCCAATTTAGCAGATCGCACGCTTTCTGTGGGCAATGGTTAAGTCCTGTAGGAATAATCAAAATATAGAAATGTAATCATAAAACATTGAATTACTCAAAATACATGAATACAGAAAAAAAATGGAGGCACTTTAGTTGATTCTGGAAAACAATTTTCGATCTTGTAATCAATAATTAAAAATTTTTAAATATTTTCTTATTTGTCGCATTATACTATACTGGGTAGTTATGTAACAACGTCACCGCAAACAAAATTGTGCCACGAGAATCGTTTTTCTTTAAATGAAACGCATAAAAATCTGTCGCGTTTTGATATGGCACGATCAAACTTTGCTGCGGTGACGCTAATAAATTAAATTCCTTATAATGCACACAGAAGGCAATGATGTTCCATGTTTAGGAAGTGCCTTCATACAGAAATATTGTCAAGAGACCTTGCAAAGTATATAAATTGATGTATGATTTAGTATATATATGTAAAAGTTGTATGTGTGCATACATAATATGTTACAAATCTAAAATTTAAAAGAAAGGGTAGGATTTAAAAAAGAATGAACAAACGGTGTTAAATATAAAAAACGGCTAAACAGGTGTTAATTATAAAAAAGGCTGGTTGCCAAAAGAAATTAACATCGCTAAGGCCCTTCCTACTCAATACTTTAACCATTTCAATGTATAATAAAGTATGCCATTAAAATAATTTGTAAAAAATTCCAATTTTAACAAACAACACAAAAATACGATTTACACTAATGCATAAAATATTAGATTCGGATTTTAAAAATTATACTGGTAAATAAAAAATAAGCAACTATATTATTACTTTATAATTTTTTTAAAGATAATTTTTCAAAATCAAAAAACACATACACACAATTTTATCATTTCTGTATTACAAGTTGGTGAACGCGACTTCGTTTGCGCAAGATTAGTACTTCGAGTAGCTTATTTTCTTCTCCAAGGTCCTATCTATCATTATACCAAAATTGGTTCGGTTTAGTCGTGAAGGCGTAACAGATAGACAGAGTTACTTTGAGAGACCCTTGTCTCTATATTGTACAATGTATGTAAATTGAAACTAAGTATTTTTGATGATAATCTCACTAATAGGTATTATAAATTCTATATTTTGTGTTGATAGATGTACGGATGTTTATGATGATTGATGGAAATGCAAAAGTTATAGGTAGATACTGCAATATACTCCTATAAACTATGTTAAATGATTATTTTCGTTCAGCATAAACATGCAGATTTCGCGATTTAGAAACGCGTGAGCTGGCCGTGGGAAAAACATGGCGTGCCCAAATGTATGCCTGCTACCTTTAAGGTTTGATCCTGAGATTTGTTGATAGTCATTGAAAGTGCAACTTTTAATGGGAACTGCACGCGTTTAAAATTAAATGGTAAGTTATTGGATATGATTGGGATTCGCGGTATAAGAACTTGGGCTTCTCCAGTTACGATTGTTGCCTTCACAATATGCTTTCCTAGTTCGGTGATTCGCAACCGAGTTCCGTTGCATAATCTTGGCGCCTTCAAGTTACGCATTAGCGAAACGGGTATACCACCTTTAATTCCAACTTATGTGATGGCACCCCAGATAATTTCAAAAAGCTTAGGAACTCCATGGGATAGCTCGTAGTGTCATTGGATGACATGACTGTGTATAGATGGAGTTATACACTGATGTTTCGTCAAGATTTTTTTATTTATTTTCGCAACTGTCTCATTTTTCGGTGTCAGTATGGTTCTTTCACACAACTAATTTTCGTCAAGAATATATTGTTGCAGATTCGGAAAAACTTGATCAATGAGTTCGTCTTCAATCCACAACATGACAAAATTGGTGTGTGAAAACCATACCTTCTTGGTCGGTGTCTAGGTGGACTTCACCAATTTCTAGGAGTTATTGAGCATATGCTCCTGACTCGACATCGCTGAATTACTGGACTCGCATGTTCAGTGGTGAGATAAAGCTTTTCAACTTTGGTCCATAGATATGATGCTTTCAGACACGTGTTAATTTGTCTGCTAAGTGCTTCTCTCGAAAACAGGTAACGTCTGTCTCTAAAATCCCCTGCCATTAGCACAACTTACGAATGCTCTGAATGTCCTGTAGACAGTGACAAGTAACAGTGCATTCGTCCCACACGATCAACTTACATTGTTTCAACAGGGCGCTGCGGGCACTGTTCTTACTAATGTCGCACGTTAGGGTTTCTTCGCTTGCCAGATTAAGAAGTAATTTAAAAACCTAGTGTACTTGTTCGTCCACCGCTCAGTACTGTTGCAGCGATCCCAGAGGAAGCAACAGCTAATACAACATTAGTCTTAACGAATTTTTGCTAGAAGCAAATTAAGCAAAAAAGTTTTGCCTGTACCACTCGGGGCATAAAAAAGGCCGCCTTTCACCAAGCTCAATTCGTAATATTTTGTTATCAATGTCTTTTTGCTCGGGTAGCAAGCATGGCTCGTTTAGCTGACTAGCATCTAATAAAGCAGTATCGTAGCTTAGCTTTTTGATCAAATCGGTCGACAGATTCTCGACGTTGTGGTATGGGCATACCAAAGTTGGACAATTTCTTTCCGGAAATCGTTATTATATATTTTGTCCTCTATAAATTTCAGTGCTTTCATTCAAACATAGATCTTTATTGACTTGATCCATCCTTTCAAATCTGTGCAAGATATCCTCTGATGACGCAGTTTTATACTTACCCCATAGTTGAAGAGGATTGGATAAGCCGCAAGGGCATATCAGTATTGAAAATAGTTCTCTTATTTGCGAAGAGAGCGATACAGCACGGCCTCTTCCATGCGGCATCCCAGTGGTTGTCATCTTCCAACAACCCCAACTTTTCACATGCTTGTCGAAAAGTTTCAAGTTCTTGACCGTCAACTGTTTTTAGATGCAAGAAAGTGGAGTATTACATTCAGCAGCATTCTCAAACAGTAAATTTCGAAGTTATTAACGTGCACTGTGTAAATGCACCCCAAAGCATCTCCTGCCTTCACACCTGGCCAGCCTTCGACAGGTGTTCCTTATAAACCACGTTTCCATTCTTTCAACGACGCGTTCCATGTACAATAGGTGGCCGTGGTAGCCGAGTGGTATAGGTATCGGATCGTGGCTTGCCTTGTCACGAGTTCGAGCCCACTACCACTAAAGACCCGCCGTGTAGGGCAGCGATGCACGTTAAATCTGTCGAGAGCTGAAACGTCCTCCCGTTGGTGTAGGGTGGTAGTTAGGAGAGAGGGGTGCCAGCTCAGGTGTCGTCCAAGTTACTTGACCATGGTTCAAAATTACGTGGTCCGTCGCCAAAGCCCTCGTGTAGCTGAACAGTGCGACGTTAATATTCAATCAATCAATCCATGTACAATAGTGGGGTTCGTCAACATAAAGTAATGTTTTTGTAAATGCGTCATTTTGGCAAGTAGGAAAAATGCAGTTAGTGTCGTCTTAGGTGGTGTGGCCATTCTCTCTAAAATTGTTTTCAGTAAAGTAAATCCGCTCACCATTGGACAGATGTACCGCAAAATGAGTAACTGTTGGGTGTTTCTCATGCAGAGGCCGACCCAAGATCCGCCACGCTGCTTCGTTACTACTAACATATCGACCGGCTCGAAATGTTTGCCCCTCATCTATATCGGATTAATATTAACATTCTATTGTTGTCGGATGTTAAAGATAGCTTGGTACTACCTTTGTTTATATATTTACAAATATATTTTATCGCCTGTACCGTATTGCGGAACTTTACAATTATATGGCAGTTAAACATTTTTAGAGAGAAGAGGAGAATATGGGACAATCCAGCTACTATCAACCAATATTTCCTGTATTTCACCTGAATTATCGTACGGTCGCCATCTTCTGGAGCCGTATGCCTGTACAGAGGATAGCTGTTGTCGTTCGTTTGAGTAACTTTTAAAAGCGCCCTTGGATACTTTTTGGTACATTTTCCTTCTTTCATGCATGGTGATGACGGAATTAGTGCACCACGGGAACCGTGAATCATATTTTTGGTCACAGTATCACAGAGCTTTCGAACAAGTTTTGGGTTAAATATTTCCGCACTTATGACTTCGTCAATTTGGTTTGGGCTTAATTTTTCCATCAACCACAGCAGTAAGTGCACGTGAGGCATACCTCTTTTTCCACTCGATCGAGTACCTGAAACACTTCATATCACCAAATATTTTACCTTTTGTAAGGAGCAACTAATTTTTGAACTTTTATTTTAAATACTCTGGCTGTTAAGTCATGTCTATCTGTTGAATTTTGACCTGGAATGAGCTCTCTAGTGATTTCTGACTAGGTAGGATTACATGTCTTTGTAATGAACAGTTCAAGCCTCCCGCAGTTACAAACATATGTGAACGCATCCTGCGTGTATTGATGAAGATATCTCACGCTATTTACAAATGATGACGGGAGAGTTATCATTTGACCTAAGGTTTTTGTATCCAAATTCGCATTATTCCTTATCGCGTCTTGTAAATGTATATAATTTTCTGCTCGCATTTTCGTTTGGTTCAAGGCAATAAGCTTTAAGTGCTCACTCTCCACTTTGACGTACATGTCCACTAGAAACTGTAGAAGGAGAAATCTACATCGAAGCACTAAATTAAAATTGTTGCGACGTACCATCATATGATACGTATAAAGGTCTTTGCATGACACACTTTTTTGTTTGGCATGGGTTATTTTGTAACTGGGTTTATCAGAGGAATATCAAAACTATATCCCTCTTGTCCTTTCCAAAAAATTATCGGGTACTCGTGAGCATCATAAAATCTATGAGTGTCCGGAACTCTAGCAAGCTGGTCATCGTGCACCTGAATAACCATGCATCGAGACACAGTTTGTTCACTACTAACTACTACGGCAGCTATTTCATTTGTGATCGGAGCATTGAATCGTCTTTCGTGTTCACCACGTGGAACACGATCTGGGTGTATCAGAACTTTGTAATTATCGCTAGTCTATCTTTAGCCATTTTAAATTCATGCACTAAAATATTGTGTTCATGTAGAACGTTTTTTTTAACCGTATTTCTTTCTACGCCTTGTATGTACTCAGAACGCCTATTAACTTGTGCTTCCTAATCGCCCATGAAACAAACTTGCAAAAATTTTGGTTGCGTAAAGCAAAGTAGGTAGCAGAAAGCAAAGAGTCAATTGTGTGGTATATTTGCCCTTGGATTAAGAAAGTCGGGCAAAATCCTTGCATCGAAACAATGTTATCCGCCCCAAAAAATGTCATATGGAAGCATGTATTGTGTATTTTCTTATGTTTTTTAGAAAATGGCGAGGCTCATCTGTTTCATAAGAGAAAAGTAGTTCTTTAAGAGGTTCAACTGGTTTTTCTATTGAAGGAAGAGCTACTTTTCCTCCCGAACAACACATGCCTGCAGCTTTCCATTTAAGAGCACCGCACAATCTGCGTTCTTTATTCATCGCTTCTATTTTTATAAGCTTGTGGCTTTCGTAATCAAGAGTCTCGTCATACTCAAATAAAGCTTTATCGAATACCCCCATGTGTTTCTTGTGAGTACTAGATGTCGCTGTTGTGCCCTTTCAGCAACAGCGCGTCTGCGAGATTCAGTTACTTCAACAGTTTCTGTATCTCTTTGCCATGACGCCATGTAAGCCACCTGCTGAAGACGCTGAACTTAGGACTGTTCGGGTGTCTCAGAAACCCGTTGAAATGGCAGATATTCAACGTTCTGTTGATGTCGAGCTTGGGACTGTTCAGGTGTCTCAACAACCCCTTGAAATACTAGACACTCAGCATGTTGCTGCTGCCGATCTTGAAACTGTTCTAGTGTCTCATCAGATTGTTGAGATGTCAGATATTGAGCGTTCTCTTGACACCGAGCTTGGGACTGTTCAGGTGTTTCAGCAGCCCATGGAGATGCCAGATATTCAACATGCCGTTGACACCGAGCTTTGGACTGCTCTGGTGTCTCAGCAGCCCTGTGAGCTGCCTCACTCTCCGCCTGTTCAAGCCTTCGCAGTTCAGCTTGGGAAACGTTTCGTTAAGTCTAGCTACTTTCATAGCTCGAACTTCATTAGAGCTTTGAGAAAGATCAGACTTACGCTTTCGCGGCATAATTCTTAGTAGGTACTTTTTTACACTTCCGAAAAATACAGTACAGTAACTATTATTATTTTTATACTTAAAAATGTAATACCTGCCTATTCAATTTAAATTACAATGTTAACTAACTGCTAATCATAAACAAATTATGTAAATTTGTCCAAATGATGTAGCGTTAAAGACAAAGTTTATTTTCTTTAAATACCAGAAGCAATACAAATATTTATTTTGATATAAGGATCAATTTGTTACAACCAAATCTGCATAATTAAATCAAAAAAAGTTAAATAAATAAAAAATTTTAAAAAAACGTGCATATATATATAGAAATAAATTATTAACTTTTATTGTATTTATGGTTCACGATTTTGGCGATAATAGCTTACACATAAAAGATAGATGTATGCTGTCGCGGACTTCGTTGTATACGTGATTATATACGTGTATCTCTAACGGTTTTTTCAGAGCACGCCAGAATAGCTTGCAGATGACAGAATTTTTTCCTACTTACTTGACAATTATCGTTATATTTTGGACACTTCACACAATATCTTTATAAATTATAGCCTATATGCGTTATTCCGATGTATAAGCTATAATATTGTTTAAGTGTCATTAAAATCCATTCAGTTGTTTTTGCGTGAAAGAGTAACAAACATCCATCCATACGTACAAACTTTCGCGATTATAATATTAGTAAGGATCTTTTGGGGAAACACACATATATGTGAAGTTTGTGCATGTGCATGCATCCAAAATAAAATTTTCATAAAAATTAAATTTCTGAAAATGTTATGGGTACTAACGTATTATATATATATATATATCGCAACAGTAATGGCAATGTAGCAGTATCTAAATAAAACCAGTACTTAAACATCACGCGGAGATGATCGTTTTGGCGTGATTGATAGAGTACTGGCGTTAGGAACGGAAGGTGCCCGGTTCGAATCTACCCTTCATTGGTGACCCTGGACTGAAGTAAGAAAACACAACTTTCTGAACTGTCGTGGCGCCATCTACCGCAAGACAAAAATAAATAAAAATTAATGAGAGAGAGAGAGTAAAATATAAATAAACATGCTCTCTCTCAGTAACGAACGAGAAAAAAGAATTCAAAGCCTATCCATCTCACTGGTGGGAGAGTAGTGTAGCGGTATCTAAATAAAACCAGTACTTAAACATCATGCGGAGACGATCGTTTTGGCGTGATCGATAGAGTACTGGCGTTCGGAACGGAAGGTGCCCGGTTCGAATCTACCCTTCAGCAACATTATATAAACCATCTCACTGTGGTGGGAGAGTAGTGTAGCGCGGTATCTAAATAAAACCAGTACTTAAACATCATGCGGAGACGATCGTTTTAGCGTGATCGATAGAGTACTGGCGTTCGGAACGGAAGGTGCCCGGTTCGCGAATCTACCCTTCAGCAACATTATATAAAACGAAGGGTATGACGAAAATGGTGTCGCAAACTTGGCGAGTTATCTTGCACGTTGGTGATTGTTGCGATAATACGTAAGTACCCAATTATGAATTTTGAACAACCCTTACTTAATCCAATGCATAAAAAATATTACAGATCGAGAATTTAAGGTAAGATAAACAAAAAATGGAAATGGAAAAATAAATAAATAAATAAAATAAACACAATATTGGTGTCTATACTTACTTTTACTTTCAAAACCTCAATGTAACACAAATCTCATTCCCCATTTGATTTAGCTGGAGAGAATGCGGTTGCCTGGTGATCATGGGGGTTTGTCATGAGTTTGAACTAGATGCCATTGAAGACCTGCCATGTAAAGGGACCGATGCACGTCCAATATGTCAAGGCTCAAACGTCCTCCCGTTGGTGTGGTGAGTAGGTTAGAAGAGAAGGATGCCAGCTCAGAGAGAGAGTTGTCCTCATCATTTGACCATTGTTCACAATTGCGAGATCCATTGCCAAAATCTCTCGAATAGCTTTACAGCGCGCGTGACGTTAATATTTCCCTTACTTGCTCCCAGAAGAATTTCCAACATTTTCTAAAACTACAATACAGTATCTTTTTACATTTTATTAATGTGAGACGACATTTTCGTCTTTGACGACCATAAAATCAAAATATCAACCAAATCTAAGGAATATTGAGGAAGTCCGGTGATTTCGACTATTATTCCAAGATTTTGTAATTAAAAGTAATGGCACTTTTTTCCGTTACGTCGGCGCAATTTGTAAAGTCGACTAAAATGATACAACCAATGCCAAACGAAATATTCCTGCTGATAACCTCAGGGGCGGCTCTAGAGCCGGAACAAACTGGACCTATGTCCGGGGCGGCAAATTTTAGGGGCGGCATTTGGACCGAATTTGAAAAATACTTTTTTTTTGTTACGAAAAAATTTGGATGAAACTATCTTCTAAAATATAATTATTTACACACTGGAAACGTGGAACATAATTATTTTGTTTTAGATTGAATTGAAAAGTCGACCATTACCATTGCTAATAAAATTTGTAACGATTATATCGCTTAAAAAAATAAAAATTGTATTACGTAGCTTCAACGCATTGTGGCAACATTAAAAATGCTTGCCCAAAATTGTTTAGCCCCTCGTGGTAAAAGTGATAAACTATACGATTCCAATTTTGGTAATTTTTTGCAAATAATTCAATTACTTGCTAAATTTGCTCCAATAATGGAGGAGCATGTTCGAAGAGTGTTAAAAAATCAAGAAACTAAAGTACATTATCTAGGGAAAAATATTCAGAACAAAATAATTTCTCTTTTACGTGAGAACATTAAACTACAAATTGTTCATAAAATTAAGCAAGCCAAATATTATTCGATAATTTTAGATTGTACCCCTGATGCCAGTAAGATCGAGCAAATGACATTTTTGGTAAGATATGTATGTATTGAAAAATTTAATTCTGATGAAGTTACCGTTGAAATTAATAAGAGTTTTTTAGGTTTCCTTCCAGTTGAAAGATAGACTGGAAAAGAACTTTCAAATTTTGAAAAATAGTAAAATGTATCAGAAAATTTTATTACTTAAAAAAATATTAATATTTAAACCACACCATACTAACTACCACCGGAAAACCCAGATTTTTTTTTTCGGGGGGGATACAGATATGGATGCAGATATCTGTGGAGGGAAAAAAATAAAATCTTCAACAAATGTTGAAAAAAAAAAATTTAAATTGCAAAGAGAAAAAAAAAAAAAAAAGGGACTCGCGCCCATGGCGACCCCAAGAAAATCTGGTATTAATTATAAAATATATATTTCATTTTTGTAGGCTATCATATCAAAATTATTGAAACAGAAAAGAAAATTCGCATGGTAAGTACTTACCTTTACAGCTGCAGTGACTCAAGTAAAACCCAACCCGCAGGATCGTGCGGGTAACAAAATACCAAGCCTTAGAAGCCACATTAATAGAGTATAATTAATATTTTTTCTATTTTACAATTATTTAAACATTAGTACAAAAATTTGTATCTAAACAATCAGAAATATATTGATTATTACCTTTTTACGACAGATAAAAGGAAGAAGTGTTTTCGTTGTATTTGAAAACCAAGTTAGATTTGCTAGATGAAAGTAAAACATGGACTACAACCACCGTCTGTTGATAAAAAATGATACTTTACACCTACAAACACGTTCAATCGTTGGATTCGGGATTTTATTACATACGACTATTCCAGAAGCAAAAATGTATAAGAATGTCTAACCCGCACGATCGTGCGTATTGGGTCTTAAAGGGATATATGAAGCTCGGACGTACCTACTAACAACAAATTAACAATTTAGTTTGCAATCTCTCTTTTCCTAGCTTTAATTTTCGCAAAAGTTTCAATAACTTCAGTTAAATCCAAACTTGATGCAACTTTATTTTCAATTCCTATTAACGATAAATGTCTGAGTCGAGCTTGGCCCCCACACCGTTTCTTAAATAATTTTTAATTTGCTAAATTTCGTTGGAAAATGACAGAGTACCTAGCCTTGTCCGGCTTTAACCTGATCTTTCAGCTGCTGCAGAAATTATAGGAATTGTATGAAATAATAACATTGCTGTAAATCAGTGTTTCTCAAACTGTGGGGCGCGCCCCCCTGGGGGCGCGATAACTCTTCAAGGGGGGCGCGAGCATATCGAAAATAAAAGGTTAAAAAAAATTAATTTACTGGAAAAAAAAAACAAAATACTTTTTGATACAATAAAAAAATACAGATTTACATTGATATAATTTATATATATCATCTGGTGAAAAAAGGTCATCAAAATAAAAGATTCTACTTTGAACGCTCATTAGCTATTTTTTGATCCTATAACTAAATAAAAAATATTTTGTTTGCTTTGCTGTAATCCTACGATGAGAGATTTTTTTATTACGTTTCTTTTAACCTAAAATATTACTTTTGCTGGCTTTCGAACTTATGGTATGGTTACCTGTATCCCTTTTTTTAGGGAAGTTGTAAATTATATAATTCTGTTGCGCTTTTTTTTCGCAATGTGAAAGAGTTTTATGATTCATGGATAAGCATATTGAGCACTTTGAAGGATTAATTGGCCAAGATTTATTTTTATGAGTATACTGAAACATATAATACAAAAATCGTTAATTCTGTGTGTGTGTGTGGGAAAACTGTTTATTTGTTACCAATGACCTTGAATGAGAATCCTCTAATATGACAGTCTTAATGGGAGCTAAAATGAATTGATAACATATCTCCTTTTTTGGGAGTGGCGAACGTTTTTTTTAGAATCTTAAGGTACTTGTTTTGACTGAGTTCCCGGCTCAACCACTTTTGTTCAAAAATATTTTCTTGAACATGCTGCATTTCCCCTATGAATGACTTAGTGGTTTTAATTGTGATGTTGTACTACTGATTATGGCTTATAAATGTAAATGAGCAGAATATAAAAAAAGTATTGGGCATCTGTGATCTCTCTGAAAGAAAATTGAAGATGATCAAACAAGGGAAACACTTGCTGAAATAATACATATTAATCATGTTAGCGAAAGAAATTTGAGAAAAGCAATAAACATTAAACGAAAGGAAAATTTTCTATAGCTACATTAAGAACTCTATCAAGAAAATATGAAGCCATAAGTGTACCGCAAAATGCACTTCACCCTGTCAAAAAGACACAAGCAAGAAAAGTCTAACAGGATATTTGTTTGATCAACACATTAAACTACACAATGAACAAAAATGTGACAATTTTTATGCTTGGTAAATAACTTCCTGTAGTGTTAGCGAAAAGTGTCTGGATTTGTGTGTCCTTTTATTATGGCCGCTGGGACACATTTGGAAATAATTCTAGTCTTAGTTTCTTATTGGATATTTTCTCAAATTATGCAAAAAGAAGCCAAATAGAAAAATCCTTTGAAATAGGTAAGTATATTTTCTCTTAGTTAAATTATTCACTGAAATTGTGATTTTTATCTGTATATTGAAAATAATTATAAAAAAGAATTAGTGTGCATCACTCCTCAAAGTAGACTATTAACGTTAGTAATGAGGCAATAATCTTTATCCCGGCTTCCTTTTGCTTTAAATATTAAAAAATAAATACAATTGTTATTCATTAGAATTTTATATTCTTTTGTTATATTACTTAACATTTGGTCGTAAATGTGCTAATTTGGTGAGGCTTAAATTACAGTTCATTCAAACTGCTTATAATATGAGTATTCATTTCAAATCATTTTACATTTTGTATTACTTGTCATGCAATTTGCCTTTTACTCTCCTTACAATCACCAGGGGCTATTATATCAAGAATAATATATTATCATTTTTAAAAAAATAAACTGTAAGTTATATAAGAGTGGGTAATTTCCAGCCAGTATAAGAACAAGTTTACACTATCAATGACTTCCATGGGCCTATGTCTTGCAAGAGCAAAAGTTTTTCAAAGGAAGGCTAAAATTAGAAATTGACACTAAGAGTTATTTTGATATTTAGCTCAGGATCTGGCATTTTGTCTCAAAGTAGCCAATGTAGAAAATCCGATTCACAAAAGGTATGATGTTAAAATGGTAATGGGTATACGAAATGTTTTGTTTCTAGTGCAGGAAAATTCAGCATCCACTCCTATCCAGAAATTCAAAGAGTGACGTATTACAAAATTGCCCTTTAATTCTCACTGGATGTGAAATCTATGAAGATCTCTTTCGGCAGTTGAGAGCCTTCTTGAAGTATTTTGAAATGAATCCCTAACCCATTCGTAGCTTACACACCTGTGTTCCTCGTCTGTGTTCTTTTGTTGATGTTTTATTATCGTCGAATGCTCGCTGTGATTTAAAAAATATACTCTATGATTTTGTTTTAATCCACTGCCGTAAATACTTAATACCGTGAATTACAATTAACGCGTGAATTGGTGAATGTACATTCTCAAGAGAGATCTCTGGTAGCTAATCGGATCTGGCTAAGACTGACTAGGAATTGTAATGAGGTACAGTATTTTACATGTTTTAGCAGACGTCTGTTAGGTTGCCTAGACTCATATGAATGTTCGCGAGTAGAATGCTGATGTAATGGATATGATAAAGAGCAAATGTATAGATTAGGCTATTTTTAAATGACATTTGTACTTTTAGAAATGGATCTTAGTTGTTCTCCAAATTTTTAATTAAATATTATTTTTCAATCTGTTTCCTATTTAAAAAATTAGAGAAAGAAAAAATAAATATAATTAACCTATTACTTAAAAAGTATATATATATATATATATATATATAATTTATTTAAAATATATATATTACTCTAAGAGTAACATATATAAAAATTTAATGATTTATCTTATTAATACCTCGAATTAAGAACAAGTTTAATAAGTATTAAAGGACTTCCATGGGCTTGAGGTTCCTGTAGTAGAGCAAAAGTTTTTCAAAAGTTTTTCAAAAAGTTTTTAGAAATTGACCCTCTGAGTTCTTTTCTATATTTAGGCTGATATCTATATTTTGTTCTAAGCAGCCACTGCATTTTGCAATATAAGTTCCAATTTAAAAATTAGAGAAAGGAAAAATAACATAATAATTATCCTATTATTTTTTTTGCTTAAAGTAACATGTACAAAATTTAATACTCTATGCTATTAATTCCAGGTCAATGGTTTATAATTAAGATCGTGTATTGTAGCTCTTTAGCGTCAAAGTGCATTATTACTTCGTATCCAGTGCAATTCATTAATGTATGGGTAAGCTGGAGCAAAATTGTGATTGAAAAGGGGGCGCCAGTATTGAAAGTTTGAGAAGCACTGCTGTAAATACTTAGTTCAATATTATTATAGTTCTTTAAAAAAGCACCTTTGCAAAAGAGCAGAAGTTGGAGAGGGGGACAAAATTACATCAGTCTATTACAGATATTAGTAGATAACAGGAAACTAGCTTATTATGAATCATATTTTTATTAAATTAGAATGTAATCGCGGGGAGGAATTGTTTCCTGTGAAATTTTTTTAAGATGTAATAATAAGTATGGTAAGATTTTTCATGGAGCTTGACGTTTATTTTGATATAACAGTATATAGGAAAATGAAAAAATAGAAAATAATATAAACTTTTCCATAAGTAAAGTTCGCAACACTACACAAACAACGAAAAGAATCTAGAGGAATTACCTACAAGTTCGAAATTATACTCATGTTCAAAATATAGGTCACACAAATATGTTTTTCGTCATAATTTAAAAATACGTTCAGCAAAACTAATAGAATTTCTATTATACATATCTTAAAGAACGTGTAGTACAATATCAACCTTCAGTTTAGGTAAAGATGTTTAGCGTTAATTTTTGCAGAACTACTGGATTGAGACCTTTCAAACATTTGGAAATTTTGCCTCCAATTTTGTGAATATTGCATTAAAACAAAGAAGTTGTCGATTTAAAGTGAAAATCACTTCTCATAATCGTTTAGATCAGGGATGGTGAACCATTGGAACGCGTGCCATTCATAGCACGCGACACAATATTTTGGGCACGCCAGTGATCAAAATGATTTGCATTTTATTTCAAAATAGCAAAGTTCACTATGAAGTATTACGAACAAACGCGTGTGATCAGTCGCGGTGTGGCGGGGAGTACATTCGTTTGTTATTGTCTTGCTTTAATTACTTCGTGGATTACAATTGCTTATGATGCAAAGTCTGTCAACTCATAGCATAATAAATTTCATTGACGCAGCCATATTTTAAAGTTTGTGTTATATTTACGATTTTGAAGTGTTTTTAACATGGCTAGTTCAGCAAAAGAATAAAAAGCGCAAGATAGTAAGTGTAAGAGAGAATTTCTAATTTGGGGAATCTAGAAATGTGGCATTATATATATTGGTAAAGGTGACAAAGCTGTGTGTGTTTTATGTTTTGGAATAGGGGTATGCAGAACATTGTCAGTAAAACGGCATTTTGAAGCAAATCCTTTCGTAAAAAAAGGGAAGTACAGCAAAAATAATTAATTGCTTAAAAACCGATTGACAGTTGATTCCAACTGAGCATGCATTCTACTAAAAGTTATATCTTACAATCTTAATATGTTATTTGTCATCCACAATCTGCAACAACAGAACTCACACTAATGTTATTTTAATTTGAATTACACTGACTAAAACATTTACAACTATACTGTACAAAATGTATTTTTTCGTAGTAAATAGAGTTTTATGTTCTTATTATTGAATTGCATTATTTTCCCAATAATCACAAATCAAAATTATTTGACGGCACGTCTGTACCTTGTGAAACCGCCCCTAAGGTGACCGTTTCTTTGGTTATCCGCGTGAGCTAGAGATGTAGGGTTTACAAAAGCAATAGACATTTTTAAATTCTTAATATGACTTTATTAAGAATGTAACTTAAACGTATAACAATTTAGATGATTATAGTTAAGAGAGAATCTACGACGAACAAACACACAGTAATGGTTAAACTGAATCGCGGAACTTGGACCACTATCAATATCTAATCCGCCTAATCTCACTTCTAATAATATTACAAGTTCTAATATCAAATAGTCAATCCTACCTTAATCCTACCTTAATCCAATCTTAGCTTCAGTCTTATGAAGAGGTGTCTGGGCGCACGCGCAATGGTATGCACCTTGACCTAATGGCTTAATCTTCAAGGTAACTTCAACTGGCTGTCAATTCACACATGTATCATTTCGCACTTAACATTCCTCCAAATTGCCATCTGACTTACTGAAACTTCTGTTATTTAAAAGCTATCTTATTTGCATTTCCTCTTCACGTTTCGCTTCTTGGGTTTTGGTTGGAAAAGAGTAGCCATTAATCTTGGCTCCCAAAGAACCCAGAGGTCATATTAAAGAAAAGACGCGTGAGCCCGTCACAACCTCATTAAGCACTTCTTTAGAAAAAACGGCACGTTGATCCATAAAGGTTCGCCACCCCTGGTTTAAATGATTTCTTGAAATGGAGAACCGTTGGCAGGCTTAAAGAAGGTCAATCTAAAGGGAGGGAGCTAGATGGTTACAAGGAGAACCCTAAGTGGTCTCCCTGCAGTGGAATCAATTCCAAATAAACGGTACTATCACCAGAACGGTAGGCCAAGGTCGCAAAAGAGCATCGACATCAGCACAGGCATCAAGCACACGACGACATGCACTGCTGGCCAACATAAATGCAACACCAAGAAAGACAAGAGATAGCACAACAAAATTTATTTTGTAGATAACATGTTGACCAAGTATCAAATGATTAAATTTATAGACTTCTGTGAAGTGTGGTTCCTGCCAAAAACAGTAGCCAGAGTAGCCGTCATTGTTGGAGATCACCGCTGTCACACGCATTGGCATTGATTGAAAGAGACTTTGGATGTGTTCTTGGGGTACAACAGACCAAGCAGCTTCCACACGTTGCCAAAGTTGATCTGGTGTTGCAGCAAGGAGTGTAATCTGGGTCAATCGTTGAGCAACCATGGACCACATGTTTTCTATTGGCGAAAGATCCGGAGAGCGAGCTGGCCAGGGAAGCAATTCAATCTGGTGATTGACGAAGAACCTTTGAAAAATGCGTGACCACGTTGGTCGCGCATTATCCTGTTGAAATATGGCTGTGGCCAAGCTCTGAAGGTAAGGAAGGACAACTGGCTCCAACACCTCGGAGATGTAGCGCTTTCTGTTTAAAGTACCGGCAATGCGGACTAGAGGAGTGCGAGAGTGATATCCAATACCTCCCATACCATAATACCCGGTGCAGGACCAGTGTGGCGGTGCATAACGCAGCTGTTCAGCATCCTCTCTCCACGGTGTCTCCAGACTCGAATCCGACCATCGTGGTGTTGCAGACAGATGCGTGACTCATCAGTAAAGACAACTTCATTCCATTCTGCCACCCACATCCTTCTTTCATCGCACCATTGGCGGTGGAGACGTCTGTGGTTCTGCGTCAAAGGTAGACCAAGCAATGGACGTCTTGCGGACAGACCACTCTGCTGTAAACGGCGTCGAATGGTACGTGCAGACACTGAAAGATGCGTTACAAACTCAATATGCTGTGCTATGGTTCGTGATGTGACTGAGCGATCCGTCACTGCCATGCTCACAATTTGCCTGTCCTCACGTGAAGTGGTGCACTGAGGTGGATGCGATCGACCACGTCGGTCCGTCGTACCCTCCTGTATCCAACGGTACATATCCGCATTGCAGTTGTTTGGTTTCGTCCAACACGACTACCGATTTTCCTGAAAGATAATCCACAATCTCGGTAGGCCACTATCTTTCCTCTGGCGAACCCGGATACTTGATCAAAAGCTGATCGCTGTTTTCCATGAGACATAACTGATCGTTTTTTGAAAAAACCACAAGAAAAATACAATTGCCGAACTTGAAATCGTCGAAATCTCCAAGCCTTAAATAGCGCTTTGAGGTGGCGCCACAGGCACGCGTGATGTGTGTCTGCGCTGAAATTCTAATCAATTGCATATCTCACCTCCACTAATGCATGCTGTAAATTTCATGTTATTTGCATGCTTCCTTCAGGGTGTTGCATTTACGGTGGCCAGCAGTGTAGATGAACAACGGCTTCTCAGCTAGCTCGTGACCCTGCTGCTATATCTGAAAGAATTTCCTGGCAAACAGTCTGCATCTGTCTTGCAAAGACTGATCATTATGTACGGCGTCCAGTCTAATGCATCCCTTTGACTTCATCTAGAAGGAAAGACCGGATATTGTGAAATTGAAAAAGTCAGTCGTGGACACTTTGAGAGTCTGGGCGTGTTCCTTTCAGCGATGAGTTGAAATGCACCAAGGAAAATGATTTTCGTCGAATCTATTTGGAGAGAAAATGGGGTTCGCTTTCATCGCTCCTAGATAACAAAAATCTATAAATTTGGTGGCAAAGGATTCCTTGTGTTTGATGGCAGAATGTTGGGCAGTCGTACTCCCCTGTACTTTTTCGAATGGGTACTGTCAAAACACAGCGCTATAGGGATGAGACCCTGGAAGCTTATGTGAGGTTTTTCTGGGTGCTATGGGCCCGGAATACATTTCTATGGACGATAATGTGCTGCCACATTTAACTCACATTGTCGAAGAATTTCATGAAGGAGTGGATATTCGCCGTATGAATAGACCCTTGAGGTCTCCGAATCACAATTCTATTGAATAGGTTTGGAATGGTCTAGGACAGTGATTCTCAAAGTTTTCATATTCGCGACCCAATATTCAATCATAATTTTCATCGCGCCCCCCTCATACAATAACAATGTATTGAATTCAATAATAACATACTTTGACGCTAAAACTACTATAGGACTTTTCCAACGCATATATAAACGTCTCGCTAAGCCAACATCCAGATGTATATAAGAGTCTTTGCAAAGAATGATTTTTTTCTGCGCATTGCTGACCATAAAATTTTTCCGAAGGCTTTGAATGCAATAAAAGGACCTTGACAATATTTGCGAAGGATTTACTTGTTTCAGATTATTTGCTTCTTTATTCCTTCCCTCACTTCTCAATGCGTCACACACGCGCGCCTACGTGGAAAGCTGTTGACATTGTGAAGCGAATTGCATAACTTTCAATCGACAGTTAATGGATTAATAATTAACCGTACAAATTATCAAAATAAATGTTAATTTTTGTGTATAATTTTATATATTTCAAGGCAATGGCGTCACTGGTAATTATTAAACTTGTTCTTAACTTAGTATTGTTAAATTAATTAAAAAATAAATTGTGTAGCACTGATACATATATAAGTGTAAAGGTGTATTTTATTTTTTATTATTTTCAGAAAGTATTTTGTTTGTTTACTTTCAGTAAATTAGTAATTTTTTTAAATGGTCTTTTGTTTTCGACTTTTCAATAGACTCGCGCCCCATAGTTTGAGAAACACTGGTCTAGGAAAAGCCATTTATCAACGTAGCTCCCCACCACGGAATTAAAAGTCCCCCTTTTGGTAGAATGGGCTGTGTTGCCACAAATATTGACACCCTGATAAACAATATGAAAGCTCGTTGTGAGGCTTGTATACCATTACAAAGTGGTCACATTCAATATTAGATAAACCTTTCCCGAGTTAAATGCTTTGTCTCTGATTCATGATTTCACACATTTTGATTAAACCCTGTATCTTAATTCAAAATAAAACTCTTTTCTGCATTGTTATATGTCGCTATATTCTCTTTCACACATTGTAATCTGTGCCAAATTTCGTGGCAACACAGTGAATAGTTCTTCAGTTTTCACAGATTTTGAGTTTGTGATCTTAATTTTGGACATGAGTGTACTTTCAACTAAGTTGCCATGATTACATCTGTGCTGCAACCAGGGCCGTTTTTAAGGTCCTGGTGCCCTAGACAATCAAATTGATACGCCATTCTATTTGTTTTTACCTTGCCAGTTTTGGTTATAGAAAGATTTTCCCTTCACTCTTTTTGCTCTTTGGATAGTCTTTCCACTATTTACGAACTATGAAGTCATGTGACTTCAATGACTGGCCACTGGCAGCATAAGGAAAGGATAGTGGCATGGTTTGGCCACTTTTATTCATTTCTTACTTTTTTCACGGACCACCCACCCTTTTGTGAATTAGTACAATAAATTTTTGAAATCGTTTGCAGCTATAGTATACAGTATACACCAGGGGTCGGCCACCTATGGCACACAGTACGATTCTCAGTGGCACGCTGCACTACTCTACAAATTTGTCAAATTTTGAGTAGGTAGAAGTTGATAAATCTGTAATGGATCTCATTTGGAAAATATCTTTACGAGTTATAGACTTTTAAGGTATTATGAAATAATCTCTCCGAGAAATAATTCTTAAATATAAATTTACAGTTATTTTGTAAATTATTGAATGTCATTGTTGGAAAGATTTAATTGTTTGAAGCATTGCATGAAATTGATGCATTGCAAGAACATTGCATGTTCTCTGTTTTCCTCTTTTGGTTCTACATATCTAAGTGTACGTGAAAAAAAATCCGATGAAAAATATTTTGAGTCCACAAAGAAACTGTTTAAGAACAGAATGCTCAGAATCGCGTCAAATTGAAAATCACAAATTATACCCCAGATTTTGAGATATAAAGAGAGAATTGGTGCGCAAAAAGGCACTAGGCTCGCATTAAATTTTTTTTTATTTATCTTTTTTTTTAACTATAATGATGGGGAATACTTATATTTTATGTTGTCTATTTTTTTGTTTTAATAAATATGTAAAAAAAATGTATAATACATGTGAAATTTTAATTTTTTTTGATGAAATAATATTTTATGCTATTTATTTTTATGTTAAGAAATATCTTTAAATGATGCAAAATTAATATATATAATAAAACTGTAAATAATCTATATTATTGACCTCTATTCTCTAACTCTACATGAATTATTGCGGGAATCGAATTTTTTCAAAGTGTCCTACTGTGTGGCACGCTGAATCATATTGGTAGATTGGTTTGGCACGCCACAGCTAAAAAAAAAAAAGGTTGCCAACCCTTGGTATACATGTAATTGGATAAACTGCTATCACAACCCCTGTTAATTATCATCACTTTACTATTACTTTTAGACATCCTAATTCTTTGTTGAGTTAATGTCATTGTACTTATACAATAAAGGTTTTCTTCAAGCTTTGATCATTGCAAAATCGTTAAAGACATCATTGTAATCAATTTACATTGTGATATCATTTTGAATGCATAGCAACATCAAACTATTAAGCTTTTCATTTTCCATTGTAGATGTTCCCTAAATTCCGCACACATACACACACAACCACAAAGTTAAGCGGAGAGGCTCACTCGCTGTAATTTTAATTTTTTCTATTTTTTCGCGCCCTAGGCACGTGTTTAGTGTGCCTAAGCGGCCCTGGCTGCAAGCTTTTACATTTATATCTTAAATGTGGCGGAAATTATCCCAAGTTTCCCTTACTTGGTGGTCAGGGTAAAAGTAGTGCACGGTAACGCCTAGCCCGTTGGTAGCTACACCACTGCCCATAACTCTTCTATAGAAATTTAATTTTTATGAAAACATTATTTGGGATGCGTACACATACATAACCTTCATATACCGTAAAATCCGGCGTATAACGCGCACCCATACTTTCAAGCTAAATTTTTTGATTTATAGGTATATTCGCCGTATAACGCGCATCCCCTTTTTAACGAAGAAATCTGAAATAAAAATACATTGCTTTTATGTTTTGAAGTAATTTCTTCAAGGTTTTATCCCACACTTCTGAAAAAATAGTATACTTCTAGAACTACAACGGCTCTTGTTCATACGGCAAGTCGTTTCTTTTAAATAAACAATGTTTCGATACATCTAGAAGTAATTTTTTTTTATGCCCATCCTTTTTATTATTTTTAAAGCTATCGTTTTTATACCCGGCGTATAACGTGCACCCTTAATTTTCGATCTTATTTTTTGTGTTCTAAGTGCGCGTTATACGCCGGATTTTACGGTATGTTTGTTTCCCACAAAATAAATATAAATAATAAAATGACTTTTTTTTTTAAGATTTTATAAAATTATCTTTAAAAAAATATATAAAGTAACAATATTTACTTTTTTTTTTATTTTACCCTTATAATCTTTAAAATCTGGATCTGTAATATTTTACGCATTGGTGTAAATCGTGTTCACATTGTTACAATTGGAATTTTGAAAAAAAAAATTATTTCTTATAATTTTGCTATCATTATAAGAAATTCCTTTTAAAATTAAAATCTAAAATGAAACAATAATCATTTAGTTTTTGTATATTTAACACCGCTTGTTTATCATTTCTTTTAAGACCCTAGTCTTTAAATTTTAGATTTATAATATTTTATGCATACACACACATACAACTTGATATATATATATATATATATATATATATATATCCCCACTATTTAAAATTAGTAAAAACTAATTATAATAATGAGTCAGCTAACTTTTTGGAGCTTCAATTAAAGGTTAAGAATAATTTGCTATTAAGTAATATTTTTAATGAAAGAGACTCATTTGATTTTAACTTTATAAAAATGCCTTTCTGGGTAGTAACCTACACCTATCAATAATTAGAAATATTATCCTAAATTTTATAAAAAGAAACAATGATTTAGTTACTGATAACATTTTAAAACAAAGTAATTTTGTGAATTTTTGCAATAATTGTTTAGAATACAATTATCCAAGTAAATTTATTTATAAATATATTTCTATTTCTAATTAAATATATTTTTCTTAATTCATTATTTTATTTAAAATTCCTTTTTTTAGTTTATTTTTTTAAAAAAACAAAAAATTTGTAAGCGCCTATTTTAATTGCAATATATCGATTAGTATATAATCATCCAAGTTTTTTTACTTTGTTATATATTTTTATTTGATTTTATCTATTCTTAAATTCGTTCATTATCGTTTTTAAAACTTCCTTTATTTAGTTTATTTTTTAAAAAATCTTAGTGCTTTGTTTAATTGCAAAATAAATATCTAGGTGGCGCCACTATTTTTTCTTCTCGAATAGTCTTTCCAATTTTTTACGTCATTTCGCGTAGGGAGCTTATTATGGAGGGTTGAATTTTCGATTTCCAGTAATTATTTTACACGTAAGTTTTTTTTTTAATTTAGTTATTTATTTTTTTTATTTCTCTCCTTGTGACATTCATTATTGTTCTCTTTTCTTAGCTTCATTTTAATATATTATCAGGTTTTTCTTCCACGTGTTGTATTAGGCTTAACTTTTCAACTAGATGTTTTTTTTTCCTATTATGCGGAAAGTTTCTGCAGAACGGGAAAGGTAGGATCCGTAAAGCATTGCTAACCCTAATTCGCTGGCCTAATTCAGCGACAGCTTTAGAAATCATAATAGGTCTCCAGTTTAGTCAAAAGACTTTTTGTATCTACATTTGTTATGTCTGGTAAATTACAATTTCTTCCTGCTTTAGCACTGTAGGTTCTAGTACTTCTTCACTGTTCTTTTATATTACTATATATATATATGCAAGTATATAGTATGCAAGAAAATATATATATATTTTCGAATATGATTGTTTGGATGTTATCTCTTGTTTGTAGAGAATTAGCTTATATATATATATATATATATATATATATATATGTAACTACATCATACACCAGTTTATATACTAAGCAATATTTCTGAAAGAAGGTCCTTCCTAAACATGGAACATCACTGCCTTCAGTGTGCATTATAAGGTGCTTACGTATTAGTCACCACAGCAAAGTTTGCGTCACGCGAATAGTACCATCATATCAGGGCCAGCTCTAGCAGCTTTGGCCCCTCTCTCCACAGCAAAAAATTATAATTCAAAAAGATAACTTGTTACATAGATACACACCTATAAAACTTGAATAATTCTTGCGAACAAAAAGGCAGCATAATATTATATATACGTCGTTTTTAAATATATGTATTTATACGCAATTAATTATATGTATGTGATTGAACTCCTCCTAAACGGTTGGACCGATTTTGATGAAGTTTTTGTGGGGGTTCAAGTGGATTCGAGAATAGTTTAGATTCACAATTCGGTCCAATATAGCAATTAGTTAAAAAGATATTAATTGAAAACCTAAAAACGCATAATTGTTTTACCCCTATGTGTTGTTTATTCCGCTAATGCGCGGCAAGAAAGAAAAAAGAAATAAGAGGGGGGAAATTTTGTTTTTCGCACGGCTAATTATATGTTGCATGTCCGAGGGTTGGCAAATCTTCGCATTCGTTTGTTTGTACTCCTCAAGAATTAACCAAAAATACTGTGCATTCAACGGCATTACGATAAATTTATTTATTGTGCATTAAAAAAATATACCTGTTATGAAAATATAGCCCGAGTTTTATCTTTATTATCATTTAAGAAAGAGTTTCTATTCAGAATAGCTTCTACTATATTCAACTTAGTTCATAGTATACACTTACTCACACGCAATCGATAGGTCGAATGTGATGACGTCAGGTATTGTAATATTTTTTTAATAAAAATTTTCATCCAAACGGTTCAGATTGGTACAACTTATTCAAAAAAGTTTGAAATTTTCGGATTTAAGACGTAGGTACAGGACAACATCTGTCGCGCCGCTAGTATATATATATTTTTAAATAAATAAAAAATAATTCGAAATTAAGGACATAACTACATGTTATTTATTCAAACGAGTTAAGTGTAAGAGAAGGAATCACCCATTTCACAGCTGGCTAATTTCTTCTAAGAAGAGTCTACTGATGGCGGGGGTCACAAACGTTTATTTAGGACTGCGGTAGCCCAGTGGTCAGGATATTGGATCATGGCAGGCATGTCATGAGTTCGAGCCCAGTACAACTAAAGACCCACCGTGTAGGGCAGCGATGCACGTTAAATCTGACGAGAGCTGAAACGTCCTCCCGTTGGTGTGGTAATTAGGAGAGGGGGTACCTGCTCAGGTGTCGTCCACGGGACTTGACCATGGTTCAAAATTACGTGGTCCGTCGCCAAAAGCCCTTGTGTAGCTGAACAGTGCGACGTTAATATTCACTCACTCACAAACGTTTATTTTTATTAACTTATAGTAACTACACTCAAGACTAAAATAAAACATCTCCTGCGTGACTCTCTATCTACCAAAAACTCTTATTGCTCCTGTCCTCTTTTGGATAGCTGACATCATATGTGGTGAAAGGAATGTCCTTTGTAACCATACTCCGGGATAGAAAGTTAGTAGGGAAAGTTGTGTCAACTTATCAAGCTTCATGATTGAACATATATTCCCGCCTCGAACTCTTAAATTTTAACATAGAAGACTGACATTTAACATACAGAGTACAAAAAAAGGCAGTAAGATACGTTAAACAAATACTCACCAAATTCACACCCGATTCTGTTTCAGAAAATATATCAAATTTTTTGAAACAAAAAATTGTTTTCCAAATTTCATCCAAATGTGCTGCCCCTGATCACATCAAAAAGACAAAGATTCTTATGTGTTCTATTTAAAGAAAAATGGTTCTAGAGGAGGAATTGTGTGTGACTGCGGTGAAGTTTAAACGTAACTACCCATTAAAAAATATGCGACAAAAAAAAAAAAAAAATACTTTAAAAATTTCAATCATTTATTTCACAAGATCGAAGATTGTTTTCCAGAATCAACTCAAATGCCTCCATTTTTTCTGTATTCATGTATTTTGAGTAATTTAATCTGTTCCACGATTAGATCTCTATAGTTTGAATTTTCCTGCAGGACCTCCTCATTGCCTAGAGAAAGTGTAGGATCTGCTAAATTAGAAATTCTCACTTAACACGTTACCTTTGCTTTTTCAACGGGGAAACCAAAAAAAAAAGTGCACCACTTTCTCATCATAGCGTTGTCATTCCAAGGCTATTCTGTCAGGACATTTGAGTTCACATTCCAGAACACACATTTTTCGTTTATTGGTTGTTAATTACTCTTGCACTACATAATGAAATATGGCTATAGGCACTATTGATGTGACAGTATTCAAAATTTTAAACTACATTTACTCAAGTGCCGGCATCCTCACTCCCCAATTGTTCACACCGCACCAGCATGAGAACATTAAACTACAGCGTTTTTTTGCATCAGACCGTCTTCAGAGAGAAATCTTTAGAAATACCGAGACCCGAATCCGTGGCTCCAAAAAAGCATTCAAAGCTGGTGACAACTGTTCTAGTTTCATTACTGTTCAAAAAATAACACTGAACCGACTTGTGTTTTTTAAGCAGTTATAAACATGTTTAAAATTCTGTTTCTGTCAGTTAAAAATATGCCTTAAAAAAAAGAGTAATTCTTCTAACCACTTTTGAAAAGTTTTCAAAAAAATAGAAAAATAAACCAGATATAAAAATATAACAAATTAATCCAGATAAAAAAAATCCCAGGGTAAAAACATATTTTCAGAGCCAAAACTAATAAGCTATAAAAAAAAAAAATTAAAAAGAAGGTTAAGGCATGGGTTGTTTTTAAAACAAGACTCATTCTAAATTTTCCATGAAATTCTAATGCTTTAGCTTTAAAATGGAATTTTTAAAAATAAAAAAAAAATGTTGATATTTTACAAATAGAATTAATTAGAGAAAATATCCGATAACTCCTCAATATATGTATCTATTGCAGTTTGGTACTTAAATTCACTTACGTTTTATTTACGCTTTCGTGAATAATGTTTACAGTTCTATTATGTTAAAGGAAGAGATAATTTTACAATTCTTACATATTTCCATTTAAATACAAACGTATAAGCTATAGCAACATCATAATTCTTTCCAAATTCAATCTAAATTTCAGAAAGCTAATAACAATTCTTTGCAGAAAATATCCTAATTTGTTTTTCTGAATAAAATGGGGTTAGAATGGAATTTACCAAAAAAGTATCATTTCAACTTTACAAAACATTCTAAAATTCACTTGTAATATCCAGAAATATTTTATGTATTATATTAAAATCAACAGATTAGTTTGAAATGCAATTATAAAGTTCAGCGTTAAAAAGTATACAAGAAAAGTTCCTTCAAATAAAACAATTTTTTATTTCTCAAAAGTAATACATTTCCAACACATCTAAGTCATGTATGAGAATATAAAAGTAAAATTGCCATGGAAACTTTAAATCTCTTTTAAGGTAAGTCCATGAATGCATTTCTGTCAAATTAAATAGCACAAAATTCTGATCTCTTTGTTCACCTTTTCACATATCCGCTTTTATACTTGCAAATATGAAATTGATGATTAATATAAATATTACATATGCAGACACTCTGAAATTTTAAAAATAGAAATTTCTGAACTTTAAAGTGAACACAATTTTTTGTAAAAATTCTGAGTTTCAATGTAGTTGGATCTAAATATCGACATGTGTAAGCAAATGCTTGTAAGAGAAGCTTTGTCGCACATTTCACAAAACACGAGGCTTTTCCTTGGTATGGATACGCAAATGGGAAATTAAATTACTTTTTTGTAAGAAAACCTTATTGCATATTTCCCAAACATGAGGTTTCACCTTGATATGAACAAGCAAGTGTGTTTTCAAGTATTGTCTTCGAGAGAACGCTCTGTTGCATATTTCACATACATGAGGTTTTTCCTCGGTATGAATAAGTAAATGTCTTTTTAAATTGCTACTATCAGAGAAAAGCTGGTTTTACAGAATTCAAAAACATGAGGTTTTTCCTTGATGTGAATAAGTAAATGTTTTCTTTAAGTAGTACAGTGAGAGAAAGCTTTGTTGCATATATCATTTCTGTTGTATTTCCTTGGTATGAATAAGTAAATGTTTTCTTAAAGTACTACAGTAAGAGAAAGCTTTGTTGCATATGTCACAAACATAAGGCTTTTCCTTGGTATGAACAAGCAAGTGTGTTTTCAAAGTTTGTCTTCGAGAGAAAGCTTTGTTACAGATTTCACAAACATGAGGTTTTTCCTTGGTATGAATAAGTAAATGTTTTCTTAAAGTACTACAGTGAGAAAAAGCTTTATTGCATATGTCACAAACATGGGGCTTTTCCTTGGTATGAATACGCAAATGTTCTATTAAAATAATACGTTGAGAGAAAGCTTTGTTGCATATTTCACAAACATAAGGTTTCTCCCCAGCATGAATAAGCAAATGGGAACTTAAATTACCTTTTCGAGAGAAAGCCTTGTTGCATATTTCACAAACATGAGGTTTTTCCTTGGTATGAATAAGTAAATGTTTTCTTAAATTACTACAGTAAGAGAAAGCTTTATTGCATATGTCACAAACATGGGGCTTTTCCTTGGTATGAATACGCAAATGTTCTTTTAAAGTAATATGTTGAGAGAAAGCTTTGTTGCATATTTCACAAACATAAGGTTTCTCCTCTGTATGAATAAGCAAATGGGAAATTAAATTATCTTTTCGAGAGAAAGCCTTGTTGCATATTTCACAAACATGAGGTTTTCCCTCGGTATGAATAAGTGCATGTCTTTTTAAACTGCTACTTTCAGAGAAAGGCTTGTTACAGATTTCACAAATATGAGTCTTCTCCTTGGTATGTACAAGTAGATGTTGTTTTAAATTTTGATTTCGTGAGAATGTCTTGTTGCATATGTGACAAACATAACACTTCTTGTTTGCATGGATAGGGAAATGATGCACTGCATTTTTATTATTTCCAGTGAGAGCCATCTACCTAACTTTAAAAGAAGAAAATTTTTTATTTACTACACAGAAAAGAGAAATGTCACATCATTCTCTTTATGAATGACTTATAATTATATTACTTTGCATGAGAAGAAACTGATTTTTTTTTAATGCAATTCTTAAATTGGAATATTTATTTTACTGGGTAAAATATGCACAAAATGAAATGCAGCTGGATATCACATATTCTTACACAGAATTAACATGCTACTTTCTTTTTAGGTTTCTCAAGAAATTGGTCCCCCTTTAGATGGCATTTAAAATAAATTAAAATCTTAAGTATATTCAGAGAATAGTTATTAAATTTTATTCACATGATACAAGGGGATTAATATTAGTTTATCATCCAGCAATAGAAAAGAAACTTAAGCAAAACATCATGATGAAAGGTCTACAACTTCAAAAGAAGGCATGTAACTTGTTTTGAAGTATTAAGCAATGAGCTTGCAGAAAATGAGAAATAGCTTCAAACAGATAATTTAAATTGCATAAGGCTTTAAAATTTTAAGTGCTTTTCAAAAATTTGTAGATAAAAGCAATTTATGTAAAGGGAACAGAACCACTAGTAAAACATGGTCCTTCAAATAAAAAAAAATATGACATTTTTGTGCTGAACATTTGGATGTTTTCATTTGCCAATGAAGTAGTCTTTGTGATAATGCTGTTCTCTGAGAGCAATTAATTAAAAAGATGCAAATTTAAAAAAAATAATTAAAAATATTTCTATTTCCACTTCATAAGCATTAAAAACTCTCATTTAAAACCATTTTATATTTATATAAAAAAAATTTTAATTTCTTAATTTGTTTTTCTAACAGAATTTTTAATTGTTTTCTTGAGAATCACTGTGCCATTTTAATTCAGTAGTTTAAATTTTCATATCGAAGTAAAAGTCAAAAATATTAGATTTCATAAATATGAAACTTTTTTTTGTAAACATTTAAGCACATTTGGAATCCATAATTAAACAGCACAGCAGCAGTATATTATCCACTTTTTTACAGTTTGAGAATAAATACTTGTTTTGACATTCTTTGCCACCGCATAACATTCAAGCCTTCATTGGCATTGAGTTTTTGAATGTAAATACTTATAGTAAAATCAAGCATATAACATGCACCTATACTTTCAAGCTGCAATTTTTAAGTATATTTACTATATAATGCGCACCCACTTTTTAAGAAACATGAAAAGTCATTTTTTAGGTATTATTCGAAAATTTAGACAAAAAATAGTACTACAACCCCTTTTCAAAAAGAATATCTCTCTCATTACTTTTAAGCAAACATTATTTTTATATATGTAGAGGTCTAATTTTTTTCTGCACTCCTCTTTTTTATTTTTAAAGCTCTCGTTTTTAAACTCAATGTATAACGTGCACCCATAAATTTAGATCTTATTTTTTGTGTTCAAAGTATGTGTTATACACTGTATATTACTGTAATAAAAATTTCCTGGAAGCAGGATATGTGCACAATGGCTTTCACTGTATTGAATTTGATATACCTATATAAATTTCTTCAGGGGCTTTTCCATTTGCCAGGACCTTTTCAAAAATAGCACCATCACCCTAAAAGACATTGAACATATATATTACATTCTGAAAAAGATCATTAAAGTTAAAAATTTTCTTATAATGATGTAATATTACTTCAATTATTCAAAGTAAATGAATATTTAAAGATTTATTTAGTACAGAAATGTCTATATTTTCAGTGTAAAAGGATAAATCGTGATGTTTGGTTCATTTTTGTCAATTTTTGGCACTCAGGACACATAGTGTCAAATACAAGTTTAAAAATCATACAATTAAAAAAAAATTTAATTAAATAAATCACAACAGTACTTCATACCTGTAATTTATCCAATAAAAATTAAATGCATGCAAAAGAGCTAAAATCTTTTAAAAAATTTAAAATATTTGAAATACTTGAATCAGAGACAGGTTAAAAGTAAAAAATTCAAATATACCGGTTGATTCAAAATTAGTGTGACCAACTTTAAAAGTACATAACTATTTAAATATTTATTGTACATTTCTATCATTTTAATAATGGTTTTATTTTTAAAAAATCATTTAATTTACTTATCTATATAACCATTTTTATTATATAGTGGAAGTAAATTATTCTACCAAAATATCATCCTCAAATCTGGAACAAAATTTTAAGGCTTTTGAAGGATGTTTGTTGAAATTCTATTATAAATAAAGCATTTAAAAATCAAAAGACATTTTTCTAATGTTTTACTATCTGAACTTTGAAACAAACATTTTAAAGTATGAGCCAAATGGACCAAGTGCCTAGTTCAATTCAGCCTCAACAAGATCACGATTGGAATAATTTTAACCATCAGATGTTATTCCTGAATATACTGAAACTATATGCAAACTAGAAAGTGGAAAGACTGCATTATTAAGTCATGTCTGAGTCTAGGTCTAGGCTTAACATTACTGATTTAGTCGAAAGGCAACAATCAGTCGGTTTGTGTGCATAGGTTTGCATGAATGCGAGTTACATGTATACTTATTTGTTATGGGTAGCTATATGTAGGAGTATTTTACAATATATGCAACACACTGTCTACCTAAATGGATCACATGTTGAGCCTACTTTTGTATAGGAATCCGGAGCATCAAGAAGTCTTAAAACTTCCCTGGTCCCCGGTACACACATGCCTCTAGTGGTGGATCTAAAAATCCAACTTAATATTAATTTAAATTTATTCTTGCATATTTCTTTCTGTGTATCTTAATTGTGAATATTACTTTTCTAAATATCAGTCTCATTCCACTGATTTTAGTACATTACGTATAGACAATTAGGTATTAATTTTATGTAATAAAAAGCAATTAATTTCATTATTAGCAGTATTATTTTTTTAATTCTACTAGTTATCAAGATAAAGATCTGAATTTAACATCAAAGTGCCTTTTTAAATTTATGGAAAAAGATGCAGAATTAAAAACTAGCAATCTGATACTTTTTAACTAAGCTCTTATTTTAAATGTAAATGTTTAGCAAATTTTTTCAAAATATAACAATAATCTTACAAGGCTATCAGTTACCAAGTGTTTTCACTTATTCTCAAAGTCAAAATGACATTACATATACCTATATATATACAAAACGTCAAGCATTAAAAAAATTATATTTCTTGTAATTATAATTTCAAAATCTTTATCTATTCAATAACTATATGCAATTCTAATTCCCTACAAGAAATGTAGTTATAATTAAATGTACTAATAATTAAATAATGTCGGCATAATAAAAATATTTGTTCTGTTTTAATAGTCTCCTGGGTTTTCAAAGCAAACTGAAAATCAGCGATGAAAAAACTTAATGTGTATTACATGAATGGTATTAAAATGTTTTCACAAGTATTTTTCATCCAATAGATACATAAATAGTCTGATTCTTTATTGTCAAGATGAAAAGTAATGTCTGAGCATTCAGAAATTTACTGGTGTAATATTTTTACTTCAATTACAAACATTTGAGAATCACAGTGAATATGTGTATTATAATGTACAGGAAATTTGTTAACTTAAGGTTGGAATTTTTTCTTATGTTTTTGTTATATTTTACCTATGTTGAATTTTTATTTTAGAGTTTGCAAAATATTTACAAGTTCTTTTGCAATAATGTTATTCAATGAAAGCATGTTATTAATAATTCAGTATTTCTATTTTTATTATTATATTACAAAACAGTTCTTTTTATTATGTATTAGAGATAATGATTCCTGCAACAAAACAATAACATTAGCACTTCATAAACATAAGTCTTTAACAATTTTTCTTTTTAAAAAATTTAATTACAGTCGAACCTCTATACTAAGAATTTTTCTATATAGCGAACTTTTTCCTGGAACTGAACATTTCTTGATTTTCTTTGTAAAATAACCTCTCTATAGCAAATTGCATTTTCTATACAACGAACTTTTTCTTTTGCGATTCATTTTTTTTTCTTCCTATTTTTAAAGTATTTCTGAACATTTCAAGTTATTCTCTCTTTAACACATTTTATGGAGGTAATAAATCTTGAACTTGTTTTATTAGATCCTAACTCGCTGAGAGCAACAGAGTTCTGGTTGTTTAATACAAGAAGTGCAACCTTTAACCCCCATTGTCCAGTTCCAGAAACATCTTTGATATCCCCTTTCCCACTCAGAGGAGTTATCCCGTGTTCTAGTTATAAAGTAATGTATGTTTAATATTACTTATATGCTTTAAATTAGAAAATGTCCTTAAAGTTCATTAATTTTAATATAAAATTATTTTCTTAATATTGAAAATACAGTGTATTCTTCGACATTCTTTTTTCTTGTTTTCCTTGCAGTTTTTCTTCTATCTTTTTTTTATGGGTAAGATATATAAAATAAACATATTAAAAAAAGGTGTGAATAATTACTTTTTTTAAAATATAGTATTTATGAATTTAAAATTTGTTTTATGTGGTTTATAAAGTGTATTAAAAGATGAACCTCTGTATAACAAATTTTCCATATAGCAAACTTTTTTGCAGGATTTAGCAACTCCATTATATAGGTCCAACTGTATATATATTACTCAAATCGGAAAATATATAAATATGGCTAGAAAATTTCTAAATTTCATGTAAATATGGGAAAAGTTCATTTCTAATGCTGCATGGAAATCTGTTATTTGGACTCTAGTGTTTTATAAGTTTTTACATGTTTCTTTAAAGAACAAAAAACTTTCAAAATGAATTGGATGTTTTTTAAAGAATTTAGCCAAATAATCAGGATTAATTTTAATATCAGACATGTATGTATATTTCAGTATATGCAAGACTCATAAGACTCACTACTCTTATTAAGAGTAGCAGCTTCGAACTCTTAGACCTACATGGACCACGAAATCTAAAATTTTATATTTGGTAAACCATTAATACAACTGTGCACTATAAAGTAGACCAATGTTATAGTGGTCTATCATATAATGTACACTCATATTAGTCACTTATATATTGTCACTTATTCACCACTGTTTCCATTACCATATTACTGAAAAGGAACTTCACGAAAACTGGCAATTTAAAGCAATATCAGCAAACTAAAGTATTATGCTGCTAATTTACTGTGGTTATCAACTCTCACTTTCAAGTGTCGCTAGATATACTGGTAAAATCATCTAAACATAGAAAGAATTTTGCTAAAATAAATAACTGAAGTTTTAAAAAGTATAAAAAATATTCCCTAATAAGAGTTTTGCAAATCCTCATTTTTGAAACTGAATCTTCATGAAAATATAAGTGTTTTTTCATGAAAATTCAGTTTCTATAGACCATAATTCTTTCATGTCGCACCGGTTGGCGACTGATGCTTTAGAGAACATTTAGAGGAATTTATATTTTATACTTAATTGACAATAAGTTTATATATATATGCATAAAACATATTATATGTATAAGCATAAAAAGAATTGAAAAATATACAACTTGAACATTTTAAAAATTGTATGTGTTTGAAATCCCAATTTTAAAAAAACAAATACTGTTTTAAATAAATTTTATTAAGCTGTCAAGAGAAAATGAATGTTTCTAATAATACATTTTAAAAACCTTACCTAAAATAACTTTGGTGCACTCACTAGACTAGGTAAAGAATATGGCAGCAAAGATTCAATCATATATCAAAGATGAAAAAGTCGATACCATTCTCATCACTTCCAAGAAAATCAAGAGATAATGTATTAAAATGTATTCACACATACAAGCAGTGGCGGCGCGAAACCTGAACTTAATGTATGCAAGATACATTTCGCAAGGCCCTCTGGTGTCGTAAGAAGAGGGTTTATAAAATAAAAAACCAAACTTTTTACTTATATTTCTTTGGCACATTAAACAATAATGGAAAAAGAAAAAATTAAAGAAACAGAAATTTTCTACTTTTAGTTTTGCTGAAATCCTCAATGATTGGTTCGTAATTTATCTTAGATGTGCTATATCTGCTTCAATAGATAAAACTGCCAAAGTTGAAAGTCTTTCTTGATCCATTGTATTTCTTACATAATTTTTTATCATTTATGATTTTGAAAAGCTCCTCTCATCAGAAGCGGAACTTACAGGTATTAATAACAAAAATTCGAAAATTTTCTTTTAAATCGTTCTCTATGACATATTGGAACAGATGCTTCTCGTCTGTAATGGTGTTGGGTAAATTTGGGATCATATTTTACAATTTTTCAAATAATTCGTTAGGTTGGAAGTCACTGCTCTCACCTACTTGAAGGACTGTGTGTATATCTTGACGGTTTTTCAGTATTTGCCCTTTTGGAATATTTTTTAATCTGTTTAAGTCATAGAGAAAACCAAAATTTTCGAAATGTTGATTTAAAGACATAAAACTTGAATCCATATTGGCCGCGGTAGCCTGGTGGTCAAGGTATCAGATCGTAGCTAGTTCGAGCCCAGTACCACTAAATACCCGCCATGTAGGGGAGCGATGCACCTTAAATCTATCAAGAGCTCACATTTTCTGCTGTTTGTGTGGTAGTTAGAAGAGGGAGTGCCAGCTCAGGTGTCTTCCTCGTCACTTGACCATGTTTCAAAATTACGAGTTCCGTCGCCAAAAGCCCTCGTGTATCTGAACAATGCGACGTTAATATTCACTCACTTGAATCCATATTGCTTATCACAGAATTAATCATGGTATTAAAAAATTCTATTTCATCCCGGCTCTTGACAGACTTTAAAGGTTGATCACCGCCTTCATAATCAAACATTCTTTTCTTTTCGGCTAAACTTTTATTTTTAAAAATCTATTAGCAAATCATAACTGATTTCCTCAATAAACTTACGAGTATCAGACAAGCATTTTCCGAATACAGATAGTAGATACTCTTTGATCCAGCTACAAAATGTACACAAATGCTCGAGAGTAAAGTATAAATGGGCTTGTACAGAGCCATAATTTGCTTATGGTACTGACACACGTTAATAACTCATACCATATACATGTAATGATACGATAAATTCCAAACTGAACATTTAATTTAAAACGGAATCGCAACCCTCGAGTGTGTCGGATTGTTGCGTTAGGTTTTTAAAGTTTTCTGTGCATTCAACAATATTAAATTGTAATGATACGGCTTTCACCGCCTCGATTCTGCTTTCCCACTTTGTGTCTAATAAAAGCTTAATAGTAAACTTTAATTAGATAATTAGACTCTTAGATAATTTTCCAGCTTTTGCTGGAACTTAAAAATAGCAACAAAAAAAAACCATCTTTTGAATAAAACCAAAAAATGTTTTTGTCGCCATTGACGAATATAAGCTGCGTCTACCAATAACAGATTCCAGCTATGACAAACGCAAAGTGTGAAAAAAATGCCCTGGAATTTATATTTAATATTCGAGTTTTAACTCCACTATTTATACCTACCATATTTACACTATTGTATCCTTGCCCACAACAGTCCTGAATATGTAACCCATTTTTTATAGCTCTCCCAGTATTGCATTAGTCAAATATTTTCCAATCATTTCAGTAACAGCACGAAATCCAATCAAGTTTTCTTCTATACTCCCAGTTGATGTTCTATAATATCTTAAGATGACCGACATTTGTTAAATTCTACTACAGTCTCTAGTGCAATCGAGTACAAAAGAATAATACCTCTCACTGGTAATTGTATTTGACATGATTGTGATCAATTCATTTTGAATAGCGTGTTTTAGATAATGAGTGCACAAGTTGTTTATTATCAATGCGATTTATGTGTTCCCGTAACATAGGGTGATATTTAGATATCAATTTAAATAAGTCTATGAAGAATTCTTGGTGTCTTCGACTGTTTTGAAAGATTCTCTCTGACCTTTAAACGCCAGATTATGATAGGCGAAGAAATTTTTATGATATTAATTAATCTCTCAAACAAATTGTACCAATGTTTTTGAGATTCAAGAATTCCCCTTTCGTTTTCTCGGTCTAATGTTTTTCGTGCTTTATTCCCTTCTCAATGTTATCCGTTGGGACATATAGGCCATATGTTCTTTAGTATTCTCATGTCTGAGTAAAATACTATATACAGCGGTCAAAAAAAGTATTCGACATGCGAAGATTTCTGCATATATTGGATTAAAAAATAAAAACTGTATAAAAAAACCAAACAATTTTAATTGATTTTAAACCAAATATCATTAAGTATTAAATGTGGCATCTTTTTCAATACATTAAAATATAATAAATTAACAAAATCACAATTATTTCCTTCATAGGCAGTTAAGCAAACAAAAAAGTATTCGACAAAACATAAAAATAAATGAGAAATATACAAATAATACAAAACTAATATCTAGTTGCAACTCCCCTCCGATGGATGAATTATCTTAAGCGCTGTGGCATTGATTCAACCAAAATTTCTGTCACCTATTGGTCAATTTACGGCCATTCCTCTCTAAGGCCCTCTATTTGACATTTGTTAGAAAAATGATGCTCTCTTAACCTTTTTTCCCCCAATCTGCTCCGCAGGTTCTCAATTGGATTGATGTCTGGACTTTTAGTTGATTGTTTTTGTAACTTTTGAGCAGTTGTATAGCAGACAAAGCCTTGTATTGTGAGTGGAGTGTTTGGGGTCACATTTTCTTGGTCAAATTGATAGTCCTCTATACCCACTTTTTCAGCACTGGCACTCAAATTTCCTTTTAAAATCTGTATGTAATGCAGATGGTCCATTATACCGTTAATTACGACAATATTTCCCACTCCTGAAGCCGCCACACCCTGAACCATTATATCTCCTCCTGCATGCTTTACTGTGGACACCATATTTCGTTCTTCCAACTCAGCATTACGTTTTCTGTACAATATAATTTTGCCATCGCATCCAAAAAAATTAAATGTTCTCTCTTCTGCAAAAATTATATTGTGCCAAAATATTCTACTGGTTTGTTTGCATATTTTCTAGCAAATTCTAGTCTTTGCACTCGGTTTTTTGGATATATGTGGCTTCTTTCGAGCAGTTCTAGCCTTAAATCCATTATTATGCAGGGCATTTCTAACAGTTTGAGGTGTAACGTCAATGTATAAACAATCCTTGGTAACTTTTGCCAAATTAAAGAAATGATTTTGTGGTCCTTTTTTATTTGACGTGTAAGCTATTGCTCTGCCGCTTAGGAAAGCTTTTTGGTTGACCAGATCTTGGCTTATTGTCAGTCGATTTTTGCTCTTAATACTTTTTAATTATATAATGCACACTTGTCTTGGCCTATTTGCAATAGCCGAAATTTGTTTTCAAATAAACCATTTTTAAAGTGCATTATAATTAAATTTTTAATTTCCACTGACATCTCTCCTTGTTTTCGGCCCATCTAGCTCACTGCTTTAATAAAACTTTCTAAATACCCTCTAAATAGTAGAAATGCTTTGAGTTACAAGAATTTTCAACCATACTTAAAGGTAATTCTGCTTTTCGGTATAAAAATTTACCAAAGCCTCCTATGTCAAATACTTATTTTGCCTGACAAACTGCTTTTGAAAATCATAATGGTGATTTATTTTCTTAGGTTTGTTTTTGTAAATACAAAAAATTTACAATAGAAACTGAACTGTTATATGCAACAAATAATGAAACATGGTTTCGTTGTTGTTGCATAGTAAGGTGTTTAATGTCAATATTCGTAGAAATCATTGCATGCCGAATACTTATTTTGACCGTAGTACACACTAAGTGCTTCCCATCACAGCACCCTTCCTGTACAAATTGAGTTTGTGAATTGGCAAATAGTATGCTTGGAAAACAGAAAACTTTATTTGTAGAACTTGAATTAACCAACCAGCGACGACGTTCAGTTTCTCCATTATTTAGTTTTCTTGAGAAATGAAAATTGGAGCAGTGTCTATGATCATCATCTTTAGGAAAATATTCATCACTGTAATTTAACTGCTGTGTGGGATCTCTTTAAACTGTATTATGACTGGTGAGCATCTGTCATGGGAAACGTACACAATCCCGGGTCAAAATTAGAAAATGCTTGTTTCACTGCGTCACTGGCATCTCTATTCACAGGCGAATTAATATCAATTTCTTGATTGTGACTTATGTCTCAACGTGAAAAGAGAAATCTAAGCGTCAGACTGTGATGGGCAAGCTTTTAATCCTATTTCTATTTCCTATTTTCGTCGTTCGGTATCAATAGTCGGTTATCTGTAGTAACTTCCAAATTCAACGGAGATTCGGATACGGATAAAAGCTGAGAAGTCGAAGGAATCGATTAATTTTATTCTATACTGCCATATTCAATCCAACCGAGAAATTTCGTCCAGGAGCGGCTCTAGGGCTGGACAAACCGGACCCCTGTCCGGGGCGGCATTTGGATAGAATTTGAAAAAAAATGCTTATTTTTTTTGTTACAAAAAATTTTATACATTTTTAAAATATTATTGGATGTGAATTTAGTATTTCATTTAACGCGTATCTTATTTCCTTATTTTTTACTATGTATGTTTAATGCCAGTTTTCTTTTCTGTAGAAACTTGAAGGGTTCGAGACGGGAGTATATGTTCAATCATGAAATTTGATATGTTTACACATTTTTCACTAGTAATTTTCTCTCCATCCCGTAGTGGAGTCACAACGGGCATTCCCTTCACCCATACGATGTCCGGTGTCAGCTATCCAAAAGAGGACAGGGGTGATTAGAGTTCTTGGTAGATAAAAATCCACATGAGGTGTTTCATTTTGGTCTCTCGAGTGTAGTTATTATAAGTTAAAATAAACGCTTGGGATCCTCACCATCAGTAGACTCTTTTTCGAAAAAACTGGCCTGCTGAAATAGTGGATTCTTTTTCTTACATTTCACACGTTTGTAATAATAAGTAATTATGTCCTTAATTTCGAATGAGTTTGCGCTTTTTAAGACTTAAAATAATACATATAATTGTTATACTGCCTAATTGCTCGCAAAAATTATTCAAGTTTTATAGGTGTGTATGTATATGAACAATTAATCTTTTTTAATCATAATTTTTGGTTCTGGAGAGAAGGGCGGCATTTTCTATTCTTGTCCGGGGCTGCAAAACTGCTAGAGCCGGCCCTGTTTCATCATACCTGAACTTTAAATCTGATTAGATACAACTCTTTCCGCTTTTCTTTTTATTAACACGTTTTTATAAGTTTCACTTGTATGTAATGGAATCTTTGATCTCGATTTTTACCCACTTTAAAAGGTCAGACTAATTCGAAATTTCGCACACTTGTCAAGGACCCATGACAATACAATAATTTCAAAATTTTGCTTCATTGTCCTGATCAGGATTTTAATAATTAAGGATTTACGAGATTTGGCGACTAATTGCATAATCCATTTTCAGATTTGGCGACTAATTCCATATGCCATTTCTAGATTTGGCGATTAATTCCAGATATAGCAACTAAAAGATTAAGGTGCAACCCTAAAACCGCAAAATAGGCTTATGGTGAGTAAAAATTAAAAAAAGTGTTTTTTAAGTGAAAAATGGTAGGGTGGATGGGTGCGTAGTTTTTCTGAAAATGGAAATAAAAAAGACTCGTGCATGTGAATAAAAATAATTTATGTTCTAACTGCTAAATATTTTTATTTTTATAAAGCAATTCGTTTAGAAGTGATGATACGAATTAATATAATATCAATCCGAGGCCCCGTTAACGAAGAGAATAAATACCCTCAGAGATCCATTAATTAATATCCATTAAAGAGTAAGACTAATTCCAGCAACCACGTAATTCTGGCCCCAAATATCAAACTCAAGAATAAATTCAACAAAGAATAAATGATAGTTTTTAAAAACTAAAAACAAAAAAAAAACAGGCTTTTATTGTAGATTAAACTAAAAAAAGGAAAAAAATAAATTAAAGTTTTAAAAAAAACTAAAAAACACACGCTTTTATAGTGAATCGAAATAAAAGTTTAAAAAAATTCTTAATATAAGAATAAAATGACTAACGAGAAAATTAATATCATTGTGGTAAAAGCGTGGGGTGCTTTGTACTACATTTTTACACTAACTCAGCATTTCGGAATAGAACTAGTAAGAAATTATAACAATTAATATAGAGCACCCCACGCTTTTATCCCAATGACATTAATTTTCTCGTTAATCATTTTATTCTTATATTAAGAATTATTTTTTACTTTTTAGTTCGATTCACTATAAAAGCGTGTGTTTTTAGTTTTTTTAACTATAATTTCTTCTTTTTGTGTGCCAGATTCCCATTTTCTCTTTATCTCTCTCTCTCTTAGTGCCTAAGCCTGACATAATTGATAAATTATGAAAAATGCCTAATTTCACTATTATTTATTTTCATATCAAATACTTTTAAAATTTATAACATGATATAGAAACATGAAGTGAGACTGCGTCTGCATGCGGTAATTTAATTTGATGACCCCAATAATGGGAAGTCCCGAGCTATTATAAAAAGCCCTATGGCGTGCACTTTTGGATTTTTCTTACTTTTCGTGTAATTTATTTCGATTTTGAGGCGCGAGGCCCTATGGCCCTGCCCACGCCTTACGCCGTCTCTGCATACAAGGTTAATAATATGTACAATATATGCTTTTGATTCAAAAATTAACTATCATATATGATTCTAACTTTTTACATTAAGACCATATAAATGGCATATTTTATGACCTTCTGAATCATAAAGACAAAACTAAACAAACTCTGTAACAGAAGAAAAATCTCCAGATAAAAAGCTGCTTTAATATCAGAAAAGGTTTTCTGAGTAAATTTTTCGTTATATTTTTGACTAATACCTCTGAATTGAAAAAGCTTAAGACAAAATATGGGTTAACACGAAATCATACAAAGGTCCCGACAGATTACTATGTATTTTCACGCATCTCTTTTCTCTTAACACAATACAAAAATCACTTACTATGAAAAGATTTCCCTTCTGGACATAAACAAAATATAGAAAACACCAGCAGTCTTACTGTATCATTGAAAGAATTCGTTGTAGTAGAAGATGATACTGGATATACAGCCCCAAGTAAGGCAGACAAAAATATTTTGGAGTTTATAGTCAAAGCTCAAACAATATCATTGATGCAGATTCCAAAGATAAAGATGAAATGAATATGCAGCTCTTGTTCCTACGTCATCCGAAATCGGGAACAGCATGAAAAATATGCGCAATTATTTAGACGCACCTTCAAATGGTAAAATGAACAAAAATGGATGACATCGAACAATATGTTACACTCATTGCCATAAAAATTTGCATACCAAGAAATAATTGAAGGATCCTAATGAAACTTGGCAAGAAGGTACATGTCGAGCAGATATGCAAATGATTATAAATGCAGCGTGTTTACGCATTGCAAATAATTAGAAATGCCCTCAGAGGGCGTTGAACATCGTTCTCCTTGGAGTAAGCATAGCTTGTTTGAGTGTACTTAATCTTTTGCAAAGGAAATGCTGAGGTAGACATGCTGATAAGCCACCATCGAAGACAGTATGAGCAGCTGTCAGAGTTTAAGAGGGGATGAATCAGCGGGATGTTGGAACCTTGGTGGTCAGTTCGGCAAGTGGCTCGTTCTGATTTGACTGAGAGGAGGTGTTGATACCAGTGGACAGAAGAGCATTTACATGGTGACCAGGCTCAGGACACCCTCAACAGACCAATCATTGAGAAGACCACCACATCATCATGCGACATGAGCACATAGAGCCAACTGCCTCATTGGTCGCTGTCATGACAAAGGCATTACCTTCACTACGGGCCACTGTGTCTTCCCGAACAATTACAAGGCGCATAGGTAAAGGACATTTGGTATCCCAGCACCTATTAAGTGTGCTGCCAATGACACTACCCACCAACACCTCCGTTTGGAGTGGTGTCGCGCACAACGAGATTGGACTGCAATGGAATGGAACTAAGTCCTCTTCAGCGATGAATATAGGTTCAATTTGAGCAGTGATGACAATCGTGTTCGCGTGTGGAGGCCGTTGGTGAACACCTCAATCCTGCCTTCGCTTTACAACGACATACAACTCTCAAAGCTGGTTTGATGGTATGGGGGGCGCTGCTTACGATACACGGTCACCCCGATATTGATCCATATCACAATGACAGTCCAGTGGTACGTCCATGACATCCTTCAGACACATGTGTTGCCACTTATGGCAGGGCACACAGGAGCCATTTTTCTACAAGACAATGCTCGGCTACACACAGCAAGGATATAACAAGACTGCCTCCACCACATTACTGTTGCCAACAGATCCTATTTTTTGTGATCCCATCTACTTCAACTCGTAGATGTGGATCTGAATAGTTCATGTGTATCACGGTAACTGGCAGTGACATCCTAGAATGAAAATTAAGTGACGTTGCCGATCAGCCAATAGAGTGCTGGGATTGCACGCACCCAGTGACTCACGCATGCTCAGTTGTGACTTCGCCGAATATATAAACGGATATACAGATAAACTAGATGGCTGTTAAGGTTAGGTTACAGTCTGTCGAAAAAATAGTTGAGCACCGTGACCCTTTCAAAGAATGATTGAAAGTGGAAGACGACCTCATTTGAAAACCATTTCGTTTGATGCGAAAACTATCTCGTTTGAAACGAAAACGACCTCATGTGAAATAAAAACCATCTCGTTTGATACGAAAACCATCTCATTTGAAATGAAAACTACCCCGTAATGTACATTGTTTCATGCCCACCTTTTCTTTTCAAATGGTTCCCTTTTACTGTCCATTTTTCACCTACTTTTTTACCCCAACGTTGAGTTTCCGGTCTCGATCCCAATGGGAGTTTTCACGGCTCTTTTTGTATGAATCTTGTCTATTTTCACCCTTTTTTTACCCCAAAGTTGTATTTAGTGTCTAGATTAAAGTATGTCTCAAAGTATATCCCAGCAGTTACAAAGTATGGATGACAAAAAATTTTTCAAATTTCTCACAAAAAGTTTTTTTTACGGCCAAGAGAAAATGTTTCATTCCACCCCAGAGAGACAATTGAAACAGGGGTCAATTGAGGCATTGTGGCGGGGTCAAATGAAATTGAAACATGTCAAATGAAATTCTGGGCATGTCAAATGAAATTGAGGCATGAGAAAAAGGGAACAAGCTTTCCATTTTTGGTGTGACAAGCCATTTCTCTCAACGTCCCTCCAATCTTAGTAAAAGGAGACGACACTTATTAACAGGCAATGTTAAAAAAGATGCATTCCAATCTTGGTGTATTAATGGACCCGAAAAAAGGGGGACCGAGGGCGACTCGATCCCCCAGTTTTCGGACTTGAAGATTTGGGCTAAAAACATTTACCATTAAGACTGCCAGAATTTGAGATTAAACATCACTTTAAAACCTAACAGTCTTAACAAAAAACATTTAGCATACGCCATGAAAAATTTGACTGGCTGCTGGTGTTTTATACTCTAGTGGGGTCACGTGAAACGATTCCTATTGGTTGACGCACATTGAAACTCATGCAGCGTAAGTTTTAAACCTTCCAACGTTGGCATCGTGTGTCTAGGGGGACCGAGTCGACTCTTGTGTCGACTCGATCCCCCTTTTTTCGGTAAATTTTCTTTTCACTCTATTAGATGGGCCGTTTGCTTTTACATTCTGCCTGCAGCTTGTTAAAGTGTTGCAGGTATCGTGCAAACCGGTAACTTTTCACCATGGTGCACTCGGATATATTAGAATACTCGTGCACCTTGTGACATCTCTCGCGTTCTTCTTCTAACATAACCTCTACGTTCTTTGACGGCCACGATTAATGGCAAAATTTTTCCAACCCAAATCCAAGAAGTGAAACGAATCATAGATGCAAATAAGATAACCTTTAAAAGGATAGAAAATTTAGTGAGCAAGGATGGCAATTTAGAGAAAGCATCTGTAAAGGTTGAAGTGTAATTCGACGGCCTACCAAAGCACCACGGATATCCAGCCATAACTACAAGGTGCATACTATTGCACACGAGCCCATCAGTCTACCTGAAAGTAATTGAACCGTTGAGTATTCCACCAAGGTAAGAAGATTATATTCTGAACGCTAGTATATTATTGAGATTGTGATTAGGCAGATATAATATATTTATATTGATAAGTGATCTAATTGCGCGATCTGAGTTAGTTAAAACTGGTTTATTCTCACTTAATATAACTTTGTTCGATATCTAAGTAATTTAAGTTAAATTCTTAATAAAAGTCATATTAAGAATTATAGAATGTCTCATCATTTCGAGAATCCCACACCTCTAACTTACGCGGAAACCCCACGACATGGCTATCGAACGATGGCTATGTCGCAACCTCATCGTGCAGGCGATCAGGCAGGGTGCTGTCATTCAAATCCCGGAAATGGGGCAGTGTTTCTAAGTTGATTGTAAAAAGTCGCAATGTTTCAAAAATGTTTCTCTGATCAGCTCCTTTGACGACGATGAGGCCTCGGTTTCCTTCGGCCAAGTGACAAAATTTACCCCTGACGCAGAAAGACAGATATTCCAGGGGCACGGATCCAGGCAGGTGGTTTTTCAGGTGGATCCGTTCATTTATGTAGTGGTTGGCCCGGCTATCTTTGGGGGTCGTGAGACAGATCACTTCTGGATCTTTGCCATCCTCTGGAATGCTGGCAATCGACAATTCGATGGGGACAGGACGGCCACCATGGTGAAACACGTTGGCACAGGTGAAAAAGGCTAGAAGAGACATGTTGCTTCAGAGTGAAAATGTCTCCGGAGGCTGAGCGCTCGCCTTTTATACACGGCTGGGTCACGTGAACTGATTGGCTGAGAATCACCCGACATCTATTGGGATACCTTGAAAAAAATTTTTTGTAACTGCCAGGAGAATCCATTCAGCACAAGACATTCCAATCTTGGTAGACTATTTGACCCGAAAAAAGGGGGACCGAGTCGACTCGACTCGATCCCCCTTTTTCCGGTCCAATTTTTTTTTACAAAACTGAAACTTTATGGCTCCATTCCGCCTGCAGCTTGTTATTTGCAGCTGCAGATATTTGGCAAATTGGTAAGATGTTACCATGATGCATTACGAAACGTCCTCGTGCACATCCTCATGCAAGGAGTTGGGAAAGATTCCTTAGTAAATATCTTAGAATTTGGGCAGCTTCTCCAGGGACATGGCAAACACTCCCAGCTCTTGGAAATTTTTTTGTTGTTCCGTTCCTTTGACCACCATGAAGCCTCTTCGGCCCAGTTGGCTCAACTTGCCCCTCACGCAAAAGGGTAGGTATTCCACGAGTACACTCTTGGGTAACGGGTGGTGGACCAGACGAAGACGTTCATTCTCGTGGCTATTGGATCGCAATTCTTTGGGCGTGGAGGTGAGCCCGGCATGATTCACCGTGATGCCCATTACTTTGGGATCACTGCCATTGCCGGGAATAGTGGCAATGGAGAGTTTGATGGGCCCTGGCTTGCCCTCGTGATGAAACACAAGTTGGCATTAGCAAAATAGGCAGGTTGACTCGACATGTTGCTGAGAGAGAAGGAATCTGCTGGCTGGCCTTATATATGCTCGAGGAGCGTGATGTCAGATGGCATCCCATGGGCCAAAGCCTTCTGATGCGAGCGTTCCACATGTTTTTCCAAAGCCTATTTCCAAGGTTGGGGACACACCATACTCCAATGTAGGTTTTCGTCTCGATGCATTTTCCAATCGTCCAACCACGTCAACCATGTCACGTACACGCCCGCCAGTCACGTGCAGTGCGTGAGATCCAAAGGGTAGGCATCCGTATTTTTAGGCTGATAGGCCTCTCAAACTCGGCGAGACGGGGAACGGCCCACTCGAAAGAACTTTAAGTCTACTACTTTATCCCACGTCAGATCCAAATGACTCGTAAACACAATGACTGTTTTTCCAAACGAACGAGGAACGTGCACGCCAAAGTTGGGTTTAAAAAGGATGGTGTAAGGATACTCTGGCTCATAATACGTGACTCGATCCGTCCACCGACCCAGATTTCTAAATACGATAGTGGTGCGATGTCGACACTGGTCCAACAAGTGTTGTACCGAAACCATTCTGACAAAAAAAAATGAGACTTGTTTTCAGGTTAATTATTTCTTGACAACAAATACAATCAGCTACAGGACAGATCCATGGGTTGGATGGCTTTAAATCCAATAGATTTTTTACACAATGGTTTAGTCTGGGCATTCTCAAGTGCATGGGCTCCATATCCAACTCCTTCAAATTCATTCAGGAAGGAGATGAGATCACCATCAAAAATAGAGGGTACCGTGTGAAGCAGCTGGGGTTCTTGGGTATGGGCTGGGGTACTAGTTCCTCTCCAAATACGAGCGACATGAGCTGGTCGAGCGAAGCAGCATCCGTAAGGGTCGGCTCCAAAGTTTCGAGCTCTGGAATCTGCACAGGTGGTTCTGGAATCTGTATAGGTTCTGGGACAGGTGGCTCTGCCATAGGTAGCTCAGGTCGTCTGGACACAAGTCTAATGACGGGAGTGATGCGCACTTTGGATCGTCTCTTGGAGAAAGGCAGGGACTTTTCCTCCAAAGGTCGCTTTTCGGCCGGGACATGAGCCGGGGTAGGCGGAGGCAGCTTGTACGGTGTTTGATCAAACTTTTTCATTTTCCGGAAATCTCCCAAGGGGAATCCCTTCTGAATGAGCTGAGGGAGAAGGGATTCGGGGATAATGTCCAGACCAAAGGCTGTTTTTTAACCGTCAGCATAATGTAGGTAGTTCCAGCTGGGATCGGATACACCATGTGGGGCTCCATGATCGTTCGATGGATTTGGTCATACGGCTCAAAACTCCACTTAAACACATTGAGTTGGGTTCGGCACGAGACTGGAGGCTGGCAATTCGTATATCAACATAGGCACATGCGTCGTTTGAATAAAGTGAATCTCTCCTGATTTCAAAAGAAAGGTAAAGTCCGGTAAAGTCTTTTTTGGCAAAAAACCTGTTGCCATATATGTAAATCATCCTCTTGTCGGTATTTTTGAGCGGTCGATCCAGATTTCTCAAAAGGCCTTTTGATGTTTTTCCCACATCACATCATTGGGTCTAAATTAGTTGACATGTTTTGACTCCATCACAGCACGCTTGAGATTGTCCAAAAGCGTCTTTTTTTATGCCAATGGTCTTTACAAAACAGGACAAACACACGTTTCGCGTTGGGCTCTTGGTAAATGATGCCAGCTCTGACTTGGCCGTGCCGAGCTGTATATTCCAACGCATCGGGTTTCTCGGGCACCACAGTGGTAGAAATGTGCTCGGGGAAGGCATCAATCGGGTCCATCATGCTGACTGAGGAAAAGGGTCGAAACAAATCTCGCTTTTATACTTTTCAGACAGGATGTAGGTGGAGCTACCCATAACCAACCTTGCTCACGAGTGAAAAATGGGATTGATGGGTTGGTGGAGGATGGCACACATACCTTGCACGGCAATCCAACGATGACATTGCGTCTGGTTGCAAAATGGACATTCTCCCAACTCTCGTTGATTCAAGAGCAGGACCGGGGCTCGTTTGAAAGGACTCGAGGAGCTCCAACTCGCTTGAAGTTCTTTAAATTCGTGCTTGGAACGTGAATCGGTCACACAAATGGTCCCGACATTGAGGTAATGTAAATATTTAAATAGTTTATTCGGACACCCATGATCCAAGGCATACGAGACGACAAAATTGGTAAGCGTGAAACCATGGTCTCGGAGACACAACACGGCCAAACCTTAAGTGTGGAAAAAAACTTGGGCATGTTCCTGGGGGAATCGATGGGCATAAAAGGGTCGTCGAAACACCCTAGGGTACGACCGTCTAGGATCTCGTGGTCGTCTTTCGCTGGATCGTCGTTGAAGGATGGCATCTACCTTCTTTACAGGTATTTTATATGGATCTCTCAAAGGTTCCAAGGGAGATTGTTCCATGGGTAAAATCCCATCTGGCTCATGAGATGAAGAAGCCACTGGAGTGGATGGCAAAGGTGACAAATTGAACATGTCAACCAAATCATGATTGTCTGGAGAATTCATTGTTGTAAGAATCTCTAGAGGAGTGAAAGCTTTAATATCTACTAAAAAAAATCCATCAGCATTTTATTTTTTAAAATTCCTTTTTGGTATTTTTCATTTCCCTAAGATGCATGCTTCTGCTCCATGAATGTGCAAAATCAGATATTCAACCATGACAAGTTGGAATGCAAATGATATTTTTGATATCAACTTCTACTCCCAAAAATGGGAGAAGCTCTCCTCAATGGCGTTCTACACATTGGACAAGTGTTATTATAGTTTAGGAGTTGCACGAGGCAACTCTTGTGTGACCACACTGCGTTTTTTCTGGTCAATGCACGCATCTGGCACTTGAAAAACAACCTCGGGCCCTTCCTGTCCATAACACTTATCCAACACTGCTTGAGCCAACAGAGGTTGAGAGTTTGGGCACCCTGCTGTTTCCAAGCTTTGTTTGCCAAATTGTATAATCCGGGTTTTGGCGGTCGCTTGAATAAAACCCTCTTTGACGGCCTCCTCTTCCAAGTAATCACTGTACAAATCCCTAGGTTCAAAATGACTCTTGAACGAAGGAATATTTGGCAAGATGGGTCGCAGCAGTTTAGCAAGGTCAGATGGGAAAGCTTTGGATGGCATTTAACAGGGCGATATCATAAAATTGCAGCAAGATCGGCCCCTTGGTACACGGCAAGGTGGAAAGCTTTGTCATCCTCTCATGCTCAGCTTTTATAGTAGAGAAGGAGAAAGTGGCTTCTCATGCTAGAAGGCTGCTGCGTTTCCACCTCAGATGAAATGGGTTTCCAACCTTGATGTCTTGAGTAGTCCAAAAAAATGGGAGAATGATTACTGGTCCCGAGCTATGCTCCTTTCCAGCAATCATTCTCCCATTTTTCTGGGGCTCAACACGGTATCTAGAGTGCTCTCAATGGGCTGGGTGCCCTGCAGAGGGGACAGGTATTACTCACGTCCAGGTGTTGTAAAAGACAACACAAGTGAAACACATGGCCACAATGCGTCTTTTCTGGCCAGTGCATTGGACTCAAACAGATGGGACACGAGTCGGGCACTTGGAAAACGGTATCGGGCCATTTCTCCACACCGCTTGAGCCAATAAAGTCCAGGATGGTCATGTTTTGGAGACCATGTCGTTTAAAAGCCTTATATGCCAAACGGTATAGTTTGGATTTGGCATGCAGAGTCCACAGAGCTTGAATGAAGGCCCCTTTTCCTTTGGCAGCCTCCTGCTCCATGTAGTCACTGTACACGTCTGCAGGTTCAAAACTAGCAAACGGTATGAAGCAAGGAATGTCCAGGGGATGATGATGAGGGAGCACTTTGGTCAGCAGCTCCACAATACACTTTTCAGTTTCGGTTTGGAGGTCAATGATCTCGGGGGTTTGCAAGCCGTTTACAATGATTCGAAAATGCATCATAAACGTAATGAAAACAGAAAGATGGGCTCCCTGGTATTTGACCAGGTATAATTGAAATGTTTGCTCGACCTCCATAGCTCGTCCTATGAGGCGACTGGCTTTTGACCCAATCTTTTAGACTAGAGAGAAGCAGGAAGTGGCTTGTGATTGGTTCATTCTACTGGCTTCCTGCTACTCCATGCCCACCCTTGGTGTGAAAGAAAACAGACACATGTTTGAACAATTATTTATTGACAACATTTACAGGTTGAAGGATGAATCCATCATTACCCAATGTAAGGAGAGGATGATGGTTGGGCACCAGCAAAATAATGTTTTTTGGAACCTCCCGGGATTTGAGTCTTTTATTGGACTGTTCCATGGGCCTCTTTCCAAGGGGGTTTGAAATAAAGTCTGGGGGGATCCGTCTGAATACTTTTGTCATAACGAGTGATCAGGGGTGGAGTAGGAATGCGTACGGTCAACTCGACTTCATTCACTAAAAAAAACCATCAATGGCTCAGCAGGTCTCTCCGCAGGTAGACTTTCCACAGGAGCCACCAAAGATGTTTTGGATTGCATCCGACGCATGTCTTGCGCCTTTTCGATAAAGTGTTGGACCCACTTTCTCATCAAGACTGAACGGGGGCAGGAGAGTCTTGAACGTGCAAGACGGGAGACAATTTGTAGCTCTCCACAAACAGGTTGCCTGGATCCTCCACCAGAGCCCCGCCCGCATTGAGACTGGTGGCAAAACTCGTGGCCAGCGACGACAATTCGGCATTCAAAATGTTAAATACCACATCGGGAGTCACGAGCTTTGACTTGTGCATCATGACTGGATAGGGCTTGAGGACCGGCAACACATCTTTGCCTTAAATCACCAAGGTGTCGAAACGTTCGGTAAATTTTTACACGTTGGATCGACCGAGAAGAGCTCCAACGTCCACAAGTCTAAAGTAGATTTTGCCATCTTTACCAACCATAGCAGCCAGAGGATAGTGTTGATTGGGCAAAAGAATTTTGAACCACATGATTACTCAGAGTGATGAAGGCTGTCGAGCTTTTATACTTTCTCTCTTAACGAAAAAAAATAATAATTTTTTAAAATTTTTTTACATTCTTGTACAGATTTTATTTTACAGCTAGAGTGGAAAAGTTTTCTATGCTTCATCTCATATTCTGTGAAGAATTTCCATAATGTTGTGTGACGTCTCTCGCGTCCTTCTTCTAACATAACTCCTATGTTCTTTGACGGCCACGATTAATGGCAAAACCTTTCCAACCCAATACCAAGAAGACAAACGGATAGAATATGTAAATGAGATATACTTTAAAAGGATAGAAGCTTTGATGAGATTGAGCGGCAAGTTTAGAGATAACTTAGTGTGGAATCATAGAGATCAAGAGTTAGATGTCCTATAGCTCTGGAAGAAAGATACGTTCATATAAATTAAATTATAAAGAAGTCTGAATCTTCGCAGTTAAAATTAAATTATAGGTATTTCCTCAATTGATGAAGGAAGGAGACTCTGCAAAAGGTAATATTTTGTATAGGAAGTTAGATGAATCAGTTAATTTATTATAATTAAGATAAATGATCTAGTTGCGCTGATCTGGACTTGAATATAAGGTTTAATTGGTGTTAACTCTCACTTTAAGAAAGTTGTCAATTAGAATTAAGTAATATAAGTTATTCTTAATAAAAGTTGTATTAAGAATCCAATATGTCTCATCATTTAGTTAATCCCACACCTCTAGCTTACGCGGATCCTAATAGACATAGTCATCAAGGGGTGGCTATGTCGCAATGGCCCGAACTACTTTAATTCTGGGTTAGGTAATGCAGGTGGAGGTAACGTACTACCTGAAATGTACTTTTCAGGGTCAGAGAACATTTTAGAGTTCTTAGAATCAATTGAGAACAGCATACAGTTACTTGAAATCCCAAGTAATCTGTCATGTGCTTACTTAAAAAGTCATCTCAGGGAAGGGCTCAAGATTGGTACTCGATATTTGGATCGGTGTTAGTGCAAAATACAGCCACGGATTTCGCTGCAGCTCAAGGCTGAATGTAAGAGCTTTTCCCGCGGTCAAAAATAAGAAAGAATTACAATCAAAATTTTATGCGTCACAGCAGGGAAGAAATCAGGAACCAACTGATTTCGTATATAATTTATTAAAAATCGAGAGAAGTTTAGAATTAGGAATGTCCCAGGCAGAGTTGGTGGATCATATTTTGGTTCGACTCGAACCACAAATCCAGGATTATGTGGAAGTGCGCAATCCACAGAACACGGTACAACTTTTGGAAGTCTTGGCTAAATTCGAAGAGAGGTATTCTTGCAAATTAAAAAGGGGTTCACAGAATGATAATATAGAAAGACGAGGTCAAAATGCGATTAGGATGCCTAATTTTTATGCTAATGGTAGAAACTGGAGGAATTCTGAAGTAGGACGTAGACCAAATAACGGTAGAAATGATTTTTATGAGAATAGCCGTCAAAGTAATAGAGGGTTCGAGAGGAATAGATTTCAAAATAGTGATCAGAGATTCAACAACAGGGTTACTCATTTCGAAATGAACAGAAATGATAATTTTTAATAGGGGACCGTGAAATAGGGGTTCGAGTGAAAATTTCAGTCGAGGTGATAGGATGCAAAGGGGACGATTAAATATTGTAAAAGTTAAAATCAACCTCAAAAGGTATCGACAAGAGAAACAATTAAGCTTTCTCCGATATGTATATCACCCGTAGAACTTCCCCACGTTCCTATTTTTATAAAATACACATTTTTGAAAGCACTATGGGACACCGGAGCAGATAAATCATTTATATCGGAAGAAGTATATAGAAAATATTTTTTTATAAGCAAATTAAAAATCGCGAGCCCAGGTAATAACAGCACAGGGTGCGAAATGCCAAAACATGGGGATTGTAGAATTGAATATTCGCATCAGACAATTCGAAAGAAATTGGTCATTTCATGTGTTGACAGATTTAGAATACCCATGTATTCTAGGTATTGATTTTATAAGTGGGTCAAGGATCGTATTAGATTTTGATCAGAAATCGTTGAAAATTCTAAATTCGCTGGTTGAAGATAATAAGGTAGATAAAGGGAATTTACACGTTAATGGGTCAGAAATGAAGTTAAATATGGTGGCTAAAGTTTTACCGAAAAAGCATGTGGAAAGTATAGTGGGAGAAAAATTTAATTGTGCCATAATCAGGATTTAGTACTTACTTCGCGGGAACAATTAATAACAGAACAGAAAAATGACCCAGAATTAGGTCATTATATATAGATATTTAGAAAACCCGGAAGATAACTCGGTTAATGCAACGATATGTGAGAATTGGTCCACGATTTCCGTTTAATTGAAGGATTGTTATTTTATGCGAAACACGCAACGTCATTAGGTGAAATGCGTGTATACATTCCAAAATCTTTAAGGAATGAAATAATGAGAGAATTTCACGACAAGCCAATAGCTGGACACATGGGAAGATTTAAAACGTATCATAAAATTCGGGACGTTTGTTATTTCCCGTATATGAGAAAATTCATTGATCAATATGTCTCTACATGCCATATGTGCCAAGTTAATAATTATAAAAACGCGTTACCAGCTGGTCGATTAAATCCGATTGTATCAAATTATCCAAATGAGATAGTTACGTTAGATTTGTTAGGCCCGTATCCTATATCGAGAATAAGACGTAATCGATATATTTTAGTAATAACCGATCATTTCAGCAAATGGGCTGAAATTATACCTCTTAAAAAGGCCTCATCTCGTATAATAGCGGATATTTTTTGATAACTTTATATCGCGTTATGGAGCTCCAATAAAATTAATAAGTGATAATGGTCCCCAATTTATATCCGAAATTTTTGAGCACTTAAGTGAAAGATTAGGCATAAGGCATGTGAAGACTGTTGCATATCGACCACAAGCAAATCGGACTGAAAGAGAGATATAGTGCAAATGATTGCAAATTATGTTAATGATCAACACGATACTTGGGATCAATTCTTACGTGAGTTTGCTTACGCTATTCGTACGGTGGTGAATGAAACAACGGGAAAATCACCTGCTGAATTATTTTTGGGTCGAAAATTGATTACACCATTTCAAAAATTAGTTATGATCTCGGAAAGTTCAAAATTCAAAATACAAAATATCGAAAAAATATTTAAGGAAGCTAGACTAAGTACGAAAATTAAACAGGAAAGGTGGGAAAGATATTATAACAGACGAAGAAAAGACATAAAAATTAAGGTTAATGATTGGTCTTATTAGAAACACACCCTTTAAGTTCAGCAGCCAACAAAGTCTGCGCTAAATTTAAACAAAAATTTGAAGGACCTTATAGAGTATTAGAAGTAAGAAATAACAATAATATTGTAATATGGAAATCAGGAAAAAGATTAACGGTTAACGTAGATCAAATAAGAATATATCGTCATAGGAAATGTGACGAGGTCGAATTAGGAACAGGTATCCCAAATAGTATAAGATCAAGTCAGGAAACTAGTACTTCGGAAAAAGTACATCAAGGATTAAATGAGTCACAATATGGGACAGAAAAATCTGCGGTGAAACGTAAGTTAGAGGCAAAAGGGATTGGTCGCCAATCAAATCAATATAAAAATACAGATAGGACCCATAAACGCAAATCACTGGTCAGATCGCTTCCTAGTTCATTTGGGAGTGAAAGTAAAAGCAAAAGGACAAGGTATAATAGGGGTATTAAAAGATCAGGAGTATCAGGGGCAAGTGGACCACAAAGAAAGTGGCAGAGAAAGGGACACAATAATAAAAGAACTTTTTCATCCAGTACTATTTCTAAAAGTAGAAAGAAGAACAGAAGAGAATCAACTGAAGTTCCAGATGAAACCAAGTATAATCTGAGGCCACGCCGGAGAACAGAACAGGAATCCCGACCAGCCAAGGACACAACAGGAAAATCAAGAAAGGGCCGACAAGGAGATTACAAGCCCTACAACAAGCAAAACAAGAAATTCCAGTGCAGCCGAGGAAAGAAAAGTGGTAGCACCTCATCGTTGGACGTAATGGTGGGAAACCGAATATAAAAATCAGGTTGTATTGTTTCATTTTTTATGATCTTCCAACAAGTGGTCGGAAGAATTATTGCAAAGAAAGAAGTCTCGGGCGGTGCTTAAAAGTTATAAGCCAAGCAAAAGTTAAACACTACAATGAGTGTATATTTATTTTTGGAACTTTTGACTTGTTAAAAATTTTTTCTGGAGAAAACAATTGTAATTGCACATTTGTTTGCTTCGATGTATGACTTCGTGAGATGCAAAAATTCCTTTGGTTATTTGTTATAATAGTTTATTGAAAAATGTTTGTAATTGTATAATATGTGTATATATATATGTTGTTGTATTGTTACGTATTATGAGGCATCTGGTTCAGGGAAACGCGGCGTAGTCAGGGCACTAACAATAATATTGAAGGGCTGCGCGGCTCATTGGGAGTTTTGGAACCAGATGTGGGGATGGAGATGAAAATTTATTGTGATTTACAAATAATATATAATGCATAAAAATTGTGAAACTTATTGATATTATGTAAACATAGATTGGAAACAGTGACTCAGAAAGTTTTCATTTCAGGGAGACAGACCCTGAAAATTGTGATAAGTAACTTCAACACGGAAAAAATGGAGCAGAAAATCCAGCTCCATAGGCAGTGATGATAAAGATGCAAAGTTTGGGTCTGCGCACCCAGGAAAATTTTTTTAGAGAATTTAAGTGTATAGTTACTTTAAGTATAAATATGTAAAAAGTGAGAGTGGGCATGAATTAAACAGTAATTATTAATGTTGGCCTAGTTAATGGAGTAAAATTTATTGTCAAGAGTTTAAATTTAAAATTAAGTTGAATATTAAATTTAATTCTAAGATGAGTAATGAAAATTAAAGTCAAGATAAATATTGGAAACTATAAAAGTTAAAATGAGGATTTAAGATTAAAATTTAAATAAAACTCAGAAAACGAGGAGATTCAGAAATAGAGATTTAGACACGTAATTTATTAAGGGCATTGAGAACCCTTAAGTAAATCACGTTTTTCTTCTTGGAGGGGGTTGTGACGTCTCTCGCGTCCTTCTTCTAACATAACTCCTATGTTCTTTGACGGCCACGATTAATGGCAAAACCTTTCCAACCCAATACCAAGAAGACAAACGGATAGAATATGTAAATGAGATATACTTTAAAAGGATAGAAGCTTTGATGAGATTGAGCGGCAAGTTTAGAGATAACTTAGTGTGGAATCATAGAGATCAAGAGTTAGATGTCCTATAGCTCTGGAAGAAAGATACGTTCATATAAATTAAATTATAAAGAAGTCTGAATCTTCGCAGTTAAAATTAAATTATAGGTATTTCCTCAATTGATGAAGGAAGGAGACTCTGCAAAAGGTAATATTTTGTATAGGAAGTTAGATGAATCAGTTAATTTATTATAATTAAGATAAATGATCTAGTTGCGCGATCTGACTTGAATATAAGGTTTAATTGGTGTTAACTCTCACTTTAAGAAAGTTGTCAATTAGAATTAAGTAATATAAGTTATTCTTAATAAAAGTTGTATTAAGAATCCAATATGTCTCATCATTTAGTTAATCCCACACCTCTAGCTTACGCGGATCCTAATAGACATAGTCATCACAGGATGGCTATGTCGCAGTTGTGGAAAGCCACTTTTGACATAGTTGTACATACTCTGCCAATTTACGCTATTTTGGTCTGTCATATGCATGGCTCGGGGTAAATATTCTTTTCCACTTTGTAAAATTTCCTCCAACAGTGCTTCGGTGGGTTCTCCGTACAACATTCGTTCTTGAAACACCATCGATTCCAATAAAACGTGGATGGCACAATCATGGGGTGGCTCTTCTCCCCGACGACACACTAAGCAATCCCGTTGACAAGAGCACGGATCCGAAACGACTGGCATGGCTGGCACTTTGAAGCGGCACGATCAATTGGCAACAATACACTTTCCTTCAACCTGTAAATGTTGTCAATAAATAATTGTTCAAACATGTGTCTGTTTTCTTTCACACCAAGGGTGAGAGCAGGAAGCCAGTAGAATAAACCAATCAAAAGCCACTTCCTGCTTCTCTCTAGTCTAAAAGCTGGGCTCAGAAGCCAGTCGCCTCATAGGACAAGCTATGGAGGCCGACCAAACCTTTCAATTATACCTGATCAAATACCGGGGAGCCCATTTCTCTGCTTTCATTACGTTTATGATGCAGGCAATATCAACATTTTATCCTTGATAGAGCATTCTTGTTCACAAGAAAAACGCATTTCTTATGCGAATTCCACTATTCAGCCCGGGGTTTGATCCCCGGACCTGTGACGGGGAAGCGCGGCACGCTACCACTCGGCTTCAGGGCTTCATGCACATTGAATGCTCTTCCACTATGTAAATTAAAAAATTTGCGACTTTTTTCACTTCTAGTTTAATAAATTGGCTTACAGATAAGTTTGTATAATGTTCAAAAAATTGTTGTATATCAGTTGATTTTTTTCCCCCCAATAATACTCTACAACAGAGGTTTTTAAAATTTTCGGAGTGGCATCACGCAGAAAAAGAAAATAGTAAAATGTAATTCCGAGGTAAACGACATACAAATTATAATCTGTTTATTAAGTGCATTTGCAGTTATTTTGAGTTCACTTGTGAGATCATCACCTTTTATTAACGACAGCATTTGCAAGATTTAAGTATAGTTGAGAAAGATGGACTTAATTACTTTGGTCCTTTGCCGTTTCATCGGCGCAAATCTCGCCAAATTGGCGACAATATGCACATAAAAAATCATAAATACTAGTTTTTATTGGCTTTTTATGTGCATTTTTGATATATTATGATAAAGACCACGACTTATTTTGTAGTTGTGGTGGTAAAAGGTTACCGGCGGGAATATTCCATTTGGTTGTATCATTTTTGGCAACTTTATCGCTTTGCGCTGGCGAAACGGGAAAGTACCCCATTACTTTTAAGTATAAAATCTTGGAATAGTAGTCGACACCACGGAAATTCTCAGTATTCATTAGATTTTATTGATATTCTGATTTTACAGTTGTTAAAGAAGAAAGTTTCGTCTCACTTTGATAAAATATAAAAAAGGTGAAAGATATTCTACTGCAGTTTTAGAAATTGTTGGAAATTCTTTCGCGAGAGAGTGACAATATTAACGTCGCTGTATAAAGCTACTCAAGGGCTTCTGGCGAAGGATCTCGTAATTTTGAACCATGATCAAGTGAGGAGACCCAGCAACTGGGCTGGCCTCTCTCTCTCCTCGCCAACGGGAGAACATTTAACCCTCGACATTGAGCTGTGCATCAGCGCCTCTACACGGCGGATCTTTAGTGGAACTAGGCTCAAACTCATGACAACCACTATGATCACAAGGCAACCTGGTTCTGTAATATTTTTATGCATGAAAGTAAATAATGAATTTCAAAATGCATAACTCGGTTCAGTGGCGCACACAAAGGGGGTCCGACCCCTCCACAAAGCCCTTGATTTTTTTCCGATTGATTATAATGCTAAGTATATAGTACGTAAAATTTAATTAGTATTTGTTATTAATGATTAATTTTATTAATTAATGCTAATTATTTATTCAATATAGGTTTTACTGTGTTTTTTCCCGAAAATCGACAAAATCAAAGGACATGATAAAAGAATGGTGAACTTTCGACCCCGGACCTGAAAAATTCCTGCGTGCGCTACTGAATCGGTACTTACGTATTATCGCAACAATCGTCAACGTTCAAGATAACTCTCCAAGAGTTGACTACCCCAATATTATATGCGCTGAATTGGTAATCATGCGCTTCGTTTCATATTTTGTCGTCAGTATCGCTGCGATATAATATGGAAGTACTCATAACTCTTTAAGAAATTTAATTTTTATGAAAATATTTTGGATGCATACATGTACACAACCTTCCCATGTTTGTTTCTCAAAAATATAAAGATAAATAATGAAATGGTGGGGTTTTATGATTTTGAAAAATTATCTTTTAAAAGATAAAGTAACAATAGTTGCTTATTTTTTATTTACCATTAAAATATGAATCTGTAATAATATTTTATGCATTAGTGTAAATCGTGTTTTTGAGTTCAGTCTGTTAGAATTGAAATTTTTTACAAATTATTTTAAAAGCATACTTTTATTATACATCGAAACTTACATTAAGCATTTATGTTTATTTTTTTAAGAAATGAAATATGAAAAAAATTATTTTGTGTAATTTTTCTATGATTGTGAGAAAATTCCATTTTAAAATTAAACCCTAAAATGAAACAGTAATTTAATTTTTATATTTAACACTTTTGGTTATCAAATTTTAGATTTGTAATATGTTATGCATACACACAAACAATTTGAGTACTTTAGAGGGTCAATTGTGGTAATATATCAGTAGGAAGGCACTTCCTAAACATGGAACATCACTGCCTTCAGTGTGCATTATAATATAATGCAAGAAATAAGAAAATAATTTAAAAATTTTAATCACTTTATTTGAAGACTGTTTTCAAGAATTAACTAAAATGCCTAAAATTTTTTCCCTATTCATGTATTTTGAGTAAGTTAATCTGTTTTATGATAAGATTTCTATATTTTGACTTTTCCTACAGGACTTTGTTATTTCCGAAAGAAAGCGTGCAATCTGCTATATTGGACATTCTAACTTAACAGATGCTACCTTTACTTTTTCAGCATGGAAAACAAAAGGGCATCACTTTCCCATCATAGCGTGGGCATTCCAAGGCTATTCTGTGATGACATTTGTGTTCACACTTCAGTTCAAGAATACACATTTTTGTTTATTTTATTATATTTGTTTATTATTATTGTTTGCACTACAGTCCACTATATAATGACATATGGCTATATGCACTATTTATGTGACCGTATTCAAAATTTAAACTACATTTAAACAAGTGCCGGCATCCTCACTCCCCAATTGTCCACACCACACCAGCATGAGGACATTAAACTATAGATTTTTTTTGCGACAGACCCTCTTCAGAGAGCAATCTTTAGAAATACCGAGACCAGAATCTCTGTGGCTCCACAAAAGCAGTCAAAGCTGGTGACAACTGTTCTAGTTTCATTACTGTTAAAAAAATAACACTGAACCAACTTGTGTTGTCTACGTAGTTATAAACTTGTTTAAAATTCTTTTTCCATTAGTTATGAATATACTTAAAAAAGGCCTAATTCCTCTAACTACTTTTGAAAAACTTTCAAAATATCGAAATATACACCAAATACAGTTTTCTAATAAAAATAATCAGGATAAAAAAAATCTCAGGAGAAAGCATCTTTTCAGAACCAAAACTAATAAATTATCAGAATTTTTTTAAAAAAATGCTTACAGCATAGGTCATTTTTAGTACAAAGTGAAATTCTAATGTTTTAGTTTTAAAATGGAATTCTTACAAAAAGAAAAAAAAAGGTTGATATTCTACATATACAATTAGAGAAAATATCTGATAATTAATGAAAATAAGTACTTATTATAGTTCGATACTTATACTTATATTTAAGTTGCAGTTACACTATAAGTGAATAGTAACCTCGTTTACATTTCTCTTATATACAAGGAAGACAGAACTTTACAATTTTTATATAGTTCAATTTAAATACAAACAAAAAAGCAATAATGACATTAGAATTCCTTCCAATTCAACCTAAATTTGGGAAAGCAAATAAAAATTCTTTGTGTAAAATATCCTAAATTGTCGTTTTGACTAAAGTGAGGGTCAGAATAGAATTTACCAAAAAAGTATCATTTTAAAAATACAAAAAATCCTAAAATTCCCTTGTAGATCAAGACTATTTCATGAATTGTATTAAAATCCACAGATTAATTAGAAATGCGATTCAAGTTCAGTGTTTAAAAAATTACAACAAATGTTAATTCAAAACAATAAAATTTATTTTATTTGTCAAAAGTAATACATTTCCGTCATAAAAAGTGTTAGGTCATGTATGAGAACATGAAAGTAAAATTGTCATAAGAACTATAAGTCTATTCTTTAGGATCAATCCATGAAAACATTTGTGTCAAATTAAATAGCACAAAAGAGTATGATCATTTTGTTGACTTTTTCACATACCTGCTTTTACTCTTGTAAATATCAAATTGATCATTTATGTAAATTTCATATCTGCAGACATTCCGAAATTTTTAAAAATATAAACTTTCTGAACTTTAAACTGAATGTAAATTTTTATTAAAATTTTGCCTTTAAATGTCATTGGATCTAAATATCCACATGTGTAGGGAAATGCTTTCTCAAATTTTTACTGTGAGAGAAAGCTTTATTGCACACTTCACAAACATGAGGTTTTTCTTTCGTATGAACAAGTAAATGTGTTTTTAAAGAACTACTTCGTGAGAAACCTTTGTTGCATATTTCACAAATATAAGGCTTTTCCTTGGTATGAATACGCAAATGTTCTTTTAAAGTACTACTTCGTGAGAAAGCTTTGTTGCATATATCACAAACATAAGGCTTTTCGTTCATATGAACAAGTAAATGTTCTTTTACAGATCTACTTTGTGAGAAAGCTTTGTGGCATATTTCACAAACATGAGGTTTTTCCATCGTATGAACAAGTAGATGTCGTTTTAAAGAATCTCTTCGTGAGAATGTCTTGTTGCATATTTCACAAACATGAGGCTTTTCCTTGATATGAGCAAGTAGATGTCGTTTTAAATTGTGACTTGTTGAGTATGATTTGTTGCATATCTCACAAACATAAGACTCTTTGCTTTCATGAATAGGCAAATTATGTTTTACATTATTTTCAGCGAAAGCCATCTTCTTAATTTTAAAAGCTGAAAATTTGGAGTTTATTCCTTAAGAATCAATTTTCATATAAAGCCCTTGGAATGGTAATTATATGAGGAGTGGAATTTGTACAAGTGTTAACAGAAATGCATTATGCTGCATTCTGTGTATGTGCCAAATTGCTGTTGGAAGAAAGCAGGTACTTCAGTAGAATAGCAGTAACTTAATAAGCCAGTAACAGCCACTGGGCAGGAATGATCTTTGTCTAGTGGTCATGTGATTGCGGGCTTCAGATCCACAGGTCGTGGGTTCTGTACTCCGGGTAGGCACAATGACATTCCGTTCAGCTAGCAATACTTTTGAAAAACTGATCTATATAAAACAATAGTATTTATTCTGTATTTCAAAATTTAGTCTTAAATTTACTCTAAAATGTTCCATAAATAGTTGTTTTTCTGGGGGGACATTTGATTTTTTATTGTTTTTTTGGAGTTTACTTTTTAAGAATCAATTTTCATATAAAGTCCTTGGTACAGAAATTACATGAGGAGTGAAATTTGTACAAGCATTAACAGAAAAATGTTAAACTGTGTTATTAATAATAAAAAATTTTAAAAAATTATTCTTTTTCTTAAAATTTAGCCTTATATTTACTCTAAAAAGTTCCATTAATAGTTAGTTTTCCTTTTTAGGACATTTGTTCTTTTATTGTTATTTATTTATTTTGTCACTTTCTACTAACTAGATTGTTGTTTCAGTGCTATTTTCTAAGCAAATAGTTGCTACTTGAAATTGTAAAATGATTATTAATAAGCAATTTTATAATTTCAAATACCAAGAAAGAAATTATTATTATAAAATGATATGCTGGTTTTTTATAATACATTTTATATCAAATATCTTTCCATTTTTCCATAAAAATTTCTTATGTTTTTCAACCATTCTCTTAATTTATGAAGTACAGAAAGAAACAATTGAAAGAGCCAAATATTGAAATATTTATATATATATATATATATATATATTATTTTACGAATCAATGTGAAAAATACAAATATAATAAAGAAAATGCATGCTTTCAGTATTATATGACATGCATTTATTTACCCTGTTTGCCTTCTATATAATCAAAGACAACTGTACTTAAGGAGTAAACTACAGTTGTGCGTCGGAATCAACACAGTTTTTTTAATTTATTTACTACACATAAAAGAGAAACATCACATCATTCTCTTTATGAATAATTTATAATTATACTGCATTGCATGAGAAGAAATTGATACTTTTAAATGCAATACTTAAATTGGAAGATATATTTTACTGGTTAAAATATGCACAAAATGAACTGAAGCTAACTATCACAGATTCTTACACAGAATTAGCATGATACTTTCTTTTCAACTTGCTCAAGAAATTGGTTTCCCTTTAGATGGCATTTACTTAAGAGATAAATTAAAATTGTAAATATATTCAGTGAATAGTTTTTAAATTTTATTTACATGGAACCAAAAGATTAATATTAGCTTATCATTCAACAATGAAAAAGAAACTTAAACAAAACATCATGATGATACAAGCCTCCTTAAAGAGCATAAGTTTTGTGTTTATGTGAAGAGAAAATTCTAAAATAATACTAATCCCATCTTAACTTTATACTCAGGTTCTTTTGTAAGATACTGGTGAGTTTCAAGGTTTCTGGCAGGAACATTTTAAAGTAAAGGTTAACTGGACCAAGAGTCTAGTTTTGTTCTTGATTCACCTTCAATAAGATCATGATTGGAATAATATTAATCACCCGTTGGTATTCTTGGATATATTCAAACTATATGCAAACTAGCAAGTGGCAACACTGCATTATTATGTCATGTCTGTGTTTAGATATAGGCTTGCCTTCATTACTCATTTAGTCTAAAGGCTGCAATCAGTCAGTTTGTGCAAAGATTTGCATGAAAGCGAGTTACATGCATACTTATTTGTTATGGGTAACTAACTGTATGTAGGAACAATATTTGCAACATACTCTCTACCTAAAAGGATCACATGTGGGGCCTACTTTTGTATAAGAATACGGGGCCTCAAAAAGTCTTAAAACTTCACTGGTCCCTGATACATACATGCCTCTAGCGGAGGAAGTAAAAATTCAGCTTAATATTAATTTAAATTTAAGTAGTACATATTTCTTTCTGTGTATCTTAATTGGGAATATCACTTTTCTAAATTTCAGTCTCATTCCACTGATTTTATTACATTAGATTTAGACAACAGAGTGCCCCGCATTGAGATTTTTCTATGCCTTTACTATATTACATACATGCAAAGTCCAATAACCATATTACAGGTATAAATGACAGTATAATAGTATACAGCAACCAAATCAGTTTACTTATTTAAATAACTAGTTAGGAAAAGGTAATTCTAATCAAATATAATTGAGATTCCTAACAATAAATAAAAAAATTACACAGGAATATAACAACAATAATTTAAAAGACAAAAAGAATTCACTTTTTAATTATTTGTGTCAATTTTCATTCATTAAAATTACACAAATACGAGCAAAGATCTGTAACATAAATACCTATTGCACATCATTCAAGAGCCATATCAAATGAAAGCACAGTCCTCTTCTTGTTGCATTTCTTTTTCCATAACTTTGGCAAAGAAACAAATTCCACAAAATAATTACCTCTTCAAAAACCCTGAAATTTTAATATCATTGAAACTTAAAAAACTATTTTAAGATTAAGGACAACATAGCCCTCACTAATGGCTTAATTCAACATAAAACATTTAACAATACAAACAGTATTTTTATATGAGAAGCTAACTTTTTTCTTTATATAACTTTTTAAAAAAAGGTAGTTAAAAAGCAATCAATTTCATTAATGGCAGTACTTTTTTTAAAAAAATTCTACTAGTTACCAAGATAAAGTTTTGAATTTAGCATCAAAGGGCCTTTTAAATTTATGCAAAAAGATGCAGAATTAAAAACTAGCAATCTGATACTCTTTGTATAAGCTCTTATTTTAAATGTAAATGTTTAGCAAAGTTTTTCAAAATATAACAATAGTCTTACAAGGCTATCAGTTACCAGGTGTCTACACACTTATTCTCAAAGTCAAAATGACATTACATATATATATATGCAAAATATCCAGCATTAAAAAAATTATATTTCTTGTAATTATAATTTTATAATCTTTATCTATTCAATAACTATGTACAATTCTAATTCCCTACAAGAAATGTAGTTTAAGTACTAATAATTAAATTATGTCAGCATAATAAAAATATTTGTTCTGTTTTAATAGTCTCCTGGGTTTTCAATGCAAACTGAAAATCAGTGATAAAAGAACTTTATGTATATTACTTGAATGGCGTTAAAATGTTTTCACAAGCATTTTTCATCCAATAAATACATAAATAGTCTGATTCTTTATTGTCAAGATGAAAAGTCATGTCTGAGCATTCAGAAATTTACTGGTGTAATATTTTGCCTTCAATTACAAACATTTGAGAATCACATTGAATACGTGTATTATAATGTACATGAAGTTTCTTAAGTACAGGTCTGAATTTTCTTATGTTATGTAATTGTGTTATATTTTATCTATTCTAATTGGTTTCTTTCCTTTTATTTTTTAGTTTTCAAAATATTTTAAGTTTTTTAACTATAACTTTTTTTTAATGAAATCCTATTATTCCTAATTGGTATTTCTTTTTACAGCTTTATATTATAATACAGTTCATATTATTACTCTTGAGAGAATGATTTCTGCAACAAAACATAAGCACTTCATAAACATAAGTCTTTGACAACTTTTCTTTTTAAAAATTAACTGCATATATTAATCAAATCAGCTAATGTTCGAAAATATAGATATAATTAGAAAACTTCTGAAATTTCATCTAAAAATGAGAAAATTTCATTTCTAACCATGAGTAGAAATCTGTTATTTGAACCCTAGTGGTTCTTAAGTTTTTACATGTTTCCTTAAAGAGCAAAACACTTTCAAAATAAATTAATGTTTTTAAAGAATTTAGCATAATAATCAGGATTAATTTTAATATTACACATGTATACTTCAGGATATGTGTAAGACTAATCATATGCTTAATTTATTTAGAGCAGCGGCTGTGAACCTTTAGAAATTCATGGACCACTAAATCTAAAATTTTATATTTTGATGACCACTATTATAAATGTCCACTGTATGGTAGACCACTGTTAAATTGACCATATAATGTAAAATCATATTAGTTGTCACTTATTTCCGTCTTTATTTCCATTCCCATATCAATGAAAAGAAACTTCACAAAAACTGGCAATGTATAAAGCAATATCAGCAAAACTCAAGTATTATGCTGCTAATTTACTGTGGTTACCAACCCTAACTTTCAAATGTAGCAGCTGGCAAAAACAGCTAAAAAATTTCTAAACTTAAAAGAATTTTGGTAAAAAAAGCACAGATGAAGTTTAAAAAAGTATAATAAATACTCCTTTATAAGTTTTCTTATTCATAATTTTTGAAACTGAACTTTTATAAAAATATAAATGATATCCCAGCTTTTTCTATAGACCAGTGGTTCCCAAACTATTTTGGTCATGGAACCCCAAAATTTGCTGCCAATGATCATGAAACCCTGAATATTTTTTAATCAACGACTTTCAAAATTTAATATCTGATATTAAATGAAACAAGTATTATTTTTATATTTCAGATATCATTACATTTAACAAAACTAAAAAAAAAACCCTTACTGAACGAAATGGACTCGATACACCTGACGTCATAATCTCATGACACAAGCTGTAAACAAATAGCCACGTGCTTCATTCGACTGAGTAAATGGCGGCATTTTCGGATTTGCATCTACTTTCATATAACAAAACGAAATTTTGTAGCGTATTAAATTTTCAAAAGACATTTTGATTGAAATGGGAGTACTTTTTTATTATTTCATTTTCAATATTTTTTGTTTTTATCAAATACGCTGACGATATTTTAAGTTTTAAAAAGAGTGCAATAATTTCTGAGCATTTCGAATTCGAAGAATTTTAATTTTTCAAACGCAAAGAAACACTCAGATCAAATTACTACTTCTGTGATCTATTCTGAATGCTCTGCAACTGATGAGTAAGTATGCAGTTGATCACCTGCATTTTTTGTCATTTTAAGATTATTTTCAATAATAACTATGGACAAGTTCTATTTTGTAAACAACAGCATTGACATGGAACCCAACAATACTTCCGGTGTAATGTTCAGTATCTTTGCAAAAATACCTTGTAAACTTTTTTGATTCATTTAGAGCAAGGTTGACACAATTGCTTGCTTATCGCGGTTTTGACGACTAATGGAATATTTAAAATCAAAACACCTATTATCATAACTGTATTGGTTTCTTTGATTTTTTTGTTTCTGTATTGTTTTTCAAATGAAAAGTAATGACAAGTATTTTGAAAGTTTTTTTAAATAGTTGTGTTTGTTAAATTTTATATTATTTAGAATATAATTAGATACACTGCATCTACTTATTTCTACGTATAAAACTTCATTATAGTTATTATTTTATATTTTTTCCCTATTTTACTAAAGAAAAATAATTATAAATATGTGAAAAATACTTATTTACATTTTGTTAATTTTTGGCTAGTTTAAGATTAATCAGTGTGTTTAATTTCTGAATTGCATGCACTTATTATACCTCAGAAGCTTTTTTATAGTGAAAAGTATTGATAAATACATAGAAAATGCATTTAAGTATATTCTTTCTTTATTCTTACTTTACTGTTGAATTAGTTAGTGTATTTAATTGCTGAATTGTTCATCCACATCAAGTCCAAAGTCTTTCTTGTATTTAAAAACTAATGTTTAAAAAATTTTCATTATTTCAAATTTGTTTAATTTTATGCTAATAAAGATTATTATGTTAATTAAGATTAGCAATAATTTTTATAGTTATTTAATCAGTATACTAAATCTATAATATGTATTGTATTTTATAAATTATATCATGTTTAGAAAAATATCAATATATGTATATTAATATCGTAACTTATATGATTTGTAGATAATGTCGAGTGATTCTAAGGAATTGGAAACAATATCAAAGGCTAGATATGATGAAAAATTAACATGCAATGAGATCAAACTTCCCTATCCATTCGTTCAGAGAGACAACAAAACATGTATATAATAAAAAGCTGTTGTTTCCAATCCCTTTTGGAGACATTTATATGTACTTTGTGGAAAATGAATGTACATATAACAGGGGGGAAGAGGAATTAAAAAAGTTAAGATGCAGTGAATTATGTATTGAGTAGGAAGGTAGACTTAAAAAATTAAATTCATTCCTTCATATTGTAATTTAAATATGTATATAATTTTTTGTGCAGTCGAAATTCCCTCACGAGGGGCTGCTAAGAGAGGAAATCACTGCAATGTAGCAAGTTTGGATAGTGATTATGAGAAGAAGCACAGACTGGATAGTGTCAATGAAGCATCTCTTGTACTGTTAAAGAATATTAGTAGTATGCATGTAATTAAATTCATTAGTTTTGTAATGCAAGCCTTAGTCTTTTGAATTCTGTCAGTGACAGATTTTTTTTATAAAAGATTAAGATTGAATTTTACAAACTGCTTAATGAAAGTTTATTTGTACATATAAATAGATTTCTAGATATAAAATGAAATATAAAAACATTTTTAAATAAATTTATTTGGTCATCTTCATAAGCAAATCAGAGAAAGATAAATACACTATTAATTACAATAAATTAAGATTATATAGTATTAATTTGCAACCAGTTTGAACAATACAATGACATTATTTGCATATATTGGCATAATATATTTTTTATTTGTAAGTATTTCAAGTATTAAGTGCTTATTTGTCAAGTATGAATATCCACTTAACAGCGGACCTTCCCTTTTTGTGGTGAGCAGTCTTCTGTAATCTTGGCCATTGGTAATTTAAAAAATTGCTTGCCATTATTTTGAACTACACAGTGTTTATTTACTATTTAAGCTACATATTTTTTTATTTGTAATTCTTTGAATTACATACTGTTTTTACAATGGAACTGTAGAAGCCTAAAAAAACAAAACCATTTAATTTAACATCCCTCCCTTTTCGCAAGCAGTCATCTTAATTTTCCAAGAAACCTTTTTATCAAATGAAGACAGATTTAATATTCCAGGGAAAAAGATATTCAGAAATGACAGACAAAATAAACCAGGAGGTGGTTTAATAATAGCCGTTCCTTTGAATGTTTCTGCCCAACACATTCCTTTTCAGTTAACACAAAGAGAAGATCTGGAAATACTTGTTGTTAAAATAAATATTAAAGACATTTCTTTTTATGTTATAAACATTTATGCACCGCGTGAACTAAATATTACTATAATCAAATCCTTTCTCGGATCTTTAACAGATCCTTTCTTCGTTTTTGGCGATTTTAACCTGCATCATCCGATGTGGGGATCAGATCACAATTCCAGATACAGTAATATTTTTGTTGATTGGTTAACTGAATAAAATTCAATACTTCTAAATACAACAGTTCCTACCTACAGAAATTCTGTGGGTAAATCCTCTTTAATTGATCTTACAATTTGTTCCTCAAATTTATCTGGACATACTAATTGTTATGTGTCAGCTTGTTTCTTTGATAGTGATCATAGCCCAGTAATAACAGAGTTTTCTCTACTAAAGCCGAGTAAAAGATTTTTAACAAAAATAAACTGGCAAATAGTGAAAGAAGAAGTGCAGATTATACTAAATAATTCAGAAGGAAATATAGATAATCTTACAGATAAAATTTCGAAAATTATTCATAGTAATAGTAAAGAAGTTAAAATTTCTAACAAATCTTTCCCTCCATGGTGGAATGGTACTTGCCATAATTTTTATAAATTAAAGAAAAAGTTCAGGAAAGAAGCTACACGAAGCATTTCTCCCCAATTATGGATCAAATACAAGCAATACGCTAGTAAACTCAGATTTCATATTAAAAATGCTAAAAGATTATACTGGGATAATATTTGTAACAATGTTTCTTATCCAAAGATATTTTTTAATATTCTCAAGAAGCTCCACCTCTAATAATATAGATCCTAAGCATAATATTCTTCAAATAAATAATAGAATCATTACTCATCCTCAAATTCAAGCAAATATTTTTGCGGATTTTTTTGCATCTAAAAACGCTCATCATGAACCAATTCCTCTGGACTTTTTCCACAAAGCGGATAACATTCTTAATAAACCTTTTCATATTTCCGAAATTCACAGAGCAATAAAACTTTCTAAGAATTCAACTCCTGGAGCTGATCATATCACATCATCTTTCCTTAAAAAGCTTGATCACAGTGATTGTGAAGTAATTTCAAAATATTTTCAAAATCTATTTGATAATGCAATTGTTCCAAACTCATGGAAACATTCAGTCATCCTCCCGATTCCCAAACAATGCAAAGACAAATCTCAAATTTCATCTTACAGACCAATAACACTGAGTTCCATCTTTTCAAAAGCCTTTGAAAGAGTTCTAACCAATAGATTAAGCTACTTTTTAACTGCAGAAAGAAAACTTCATCCTCAACATTACGGTTTTGTCCCTTTTAAAGATAGCAGAAGTGCTACCTATCTTATTCAAAAAGCAATAGTGGATGTAAAATTGCAAAAGAAATATTTTGTAGGAATAAGTTTAGATATAAAAAGCGCATACGATTCAGTTTACATCGATGGTCTTCTCTATAAATGTCTGCAAATCGGTATAACAGGAAAAACAGCTATTTGGATCCATAAGTTTCTCACACATCGTTTTTTTCAGGTTAAATGGAGGGGATTTCTTTCCTCCAAAAGGATATCTTCTCAAGGTCTTCCCCAGGGTAGTGTCCCCTCTCCCCTTTTATATACTATATACATGCATGATTTTTTTGAAACCTTGGAACATGACACCGAATGTTTCATATATGATGATGATGTTTTCATTTACTGCTCACATCATTTTCTAGATTACATTCACAAAAAATTTCAAAATACGCTAGAAAGAATTTCTCAATGGTGTAAATATTGGAAGCTATTTCTTAGTCCAGATAAAAGTACAATAGCTGAGTTATCCAATAAAAGAATTAGTACGTTTCCTAGTATTTTATTGGAAGGGCATTCACTACCTTGGCAATCCTCTATCAAATATTTAGGAGTTCACTTTTCCAAACGGAGCCAGAATGTTTCATTAAGAAATCAATTAAATAGCAAAGCATTGAAAAAAATTAATAGCCTTAAGGCTATGGCCTACAAGCATCATGGACCAAGAGCTGCAGATCTGATCAAAATAGTAAATAATAGTATATGCAGTGTTTTCTACTACTTCAGCCATATAATAAATAAATGGTCTGACAACCAACTGAAACCTTTTAATGTCATTCAAACCAAAGCCCTCCGAATTGCATTAGGACTTCCACAATGGACTCCAAACATTGTACTTTTAAAATTGGCTGGACAGGAAATTTTATCAGACAAAATTCAAAGACTGGCAAATAAATATTTTCTTTCTCAAATTTCTAATCAAACCTTTCCTCCATTATTTAGCAATAACCCCGAATCTCTAAATTTAGGAAGAACATAAAAATAATATTATAAATATACTAAATCCTTTGAATGCTATTAGTGATCAAATTATTCCAATTCCCAGAATAACATCTTTTTCAACTCTCCCATGCAATATATATATCTATAAATTCAAATTTCTGGATAAAAATTTACCAATGCAGATTATAAGGGGCTTATTTGATGAAACAATAGATCGCGATTTCCAAGACTTCTATAGAGGATCGTCTTGGCGTGATCGATAGAGTACTGGCGTTCGGATCGGAAGGTGCCCGGTTCGAATCTAACCTACATTGGTGACCCTGGACTGAAGTAAGAACACGCAACTTTCTGAACTCTCGTGGTGCCATCTACCGCAAGAAAAATAAGAAGAAAGTAAAAAAAATAAATAAGAGAAGAAAAATAAATAATAATAAAAAAAAAACATATACTCTCTCCGAAAACAAATGATAGATTACCTTTCTCTCATCTCAGCAAGAAAAATAAATAAGAAGAATAAAAATTAATGAGAGAGAGTGAATAAAATAAATATAAACATGCTCTCTCAGTAACAAACGAAAGAAAAAAAAAATCTTTCGCCTATCCATCTCACTGGTGGGAGAGTAGTGTAGCGGTATCTAAATAAAAAACCAGTACTTAAATATCACGCGAAGACGATCGTCTTGGCGTGATCGATAGAATACTGGCGTTCGGATCGGAAGGTGCCCGATTCGAATCTAACCTACACTTCCAAAACTGAACAAATTACATCAATTTCGGGTATTACGGAAAATTCCTCTTTTCCCTACAGAATCAATTCCAATAATTCTATTTTCACAGCTGAAGCTCTGGCTATCTGTCAAGCTTTAGATGATCTGTCATTTACAAACAAGAATCTGCTAATATTATCTGATAGTCTCTCTGTTCTCTTTGCTCTTCAAAATTATTCGATCAAATCTCATAGTGTCATCCATAAATTAGCTAGTAAAATTTTCATTCTATCGTATTATAATTATCAGTTAATTTTACTTTGGACTCCGGAACACTCAAATATATTGTGGAATGAACAGGCGGATAATCTGGCAAAATCTGTCACAGAGTTTAATGTTTATATCGACTGGATCGCCTCAGAAGACATCAGTAAAAAATATACCAAGAGAGTTTTAAAAAAGCAAATTTTAACTTCTGTTCAAGCAAATATTTTGAAAATTTGGGCAATATTCCAAACATAGTTTCGATCTCTTAAGTGGACAAGTAATAGAAGAGAAGAAATCCTATGTACTCGAATCTTCAGCAAAATGATCATCACTCCTGGACTTCTACGAAAATTTAATTTATCAGACAACGCAAACTGTAGTTTTTGTAATTGCTTAAACGATTTGGACCACATCTTGTTAAACTGCAATAGTTATATTCATCCTCGAAATCAACTAAATCATTTTCTCAAAATTGATCCACACTATAACATTAATTTCAAAGAACTATTGGAGAAAGCTTTGTCAAATAGATTATCATTCAGATTTTTTATCCAGAAAATTAAATATTTTTATATCTATTAATTTATAAATCCTTTAGTTTTTTCAGGGGATAATAGCCTTTGCTGCTCTATATCCCACAAAACCTGAACTGAACTGAACATACTGTTTACTTGTAATTACACATTGCTTATTTTCAGTGACTAACACAAAGGTAGGATTTAGGAGTTCAAATCTCTCTGATAGAACCAATAAATTTTTAATTTTTAGCACACAAATATTACGCCTCGATTCCTCTTCAACATTTTTTTAGGAATAAAACATCTTCCATGAAAGTAGTGTGTGTATGTCACTGTTTATTTCTATTTATTTGAACTATACAATTCTTTCAATCGCACAAAGTTAATATGTAGTTACTTTTACCAAGCAGCGCTAATTGTAACAATTTAAATTGCATAGTGTTGATCTGCATAAAGTTTTTATTTGCAATTATTTGAATGGCACATTAATTCTTACTTTGTAGCTAAGATGTAGTTTGCATTATGATATCACATTTCTATGTTCAAGTTCCATTGTTTTGAAATATTCTCATTATATCAATGCTAATTATTTAAACCATTGATTTTTCCCTTTTTTGGTGTTAAGGATAGGTAGTTAAAAATTAGTTTACTGAAATTTTATTTGAAATTTTCATCGCAACATATGTGGGGTTTTTTTTAATCTTGTTACAATATTTTTTCATGAAAAATTTAAATTATTAGACACTTTTTCCTACAAAGAAAACTGTTTTGGAAGCAAAGCCAAAACCTTTTTTTTTTTGTATAAAGATTGTAGTGTGATCATGACTGTTACAGAATTTCCAACAAAAAACCCCAATCCTTTTCAGCAAAAATGACATTTATTATTACAAAATTGTAATACTTTAAATGGGATAAAGGCGCTATATCTGCTTTGTATCACATTTACATTGTGGCAAATTTCAGACAAGGAACTTTTCTTCAAGTAAGCCAATGGATTTTTTGAACCAAATGATGTTGTTTGGTCTTAAAGGGTTCTCAATTGAAGAAGATTAGACAAAAATTTGTGTGTGTGTGGTTGTAAATTAAAAAACCCTTCTTTTTAAAAAAAAATTCAATTTTATGCTTTGAAATTGTTAGTAACGCAAATTTCGACAAGCGAGTTCTTTATCAACCCTTTTTTGCGTTCAGGGACACAAAAATTTGTAAAAAAATATATATATATATATGAAGTAAAAAACAAATATAACTTGCAGACAGGATAATATTTATACGAAGTAACAAACAGTGTTTTGGTTAGGGGGGAAAAAAAAATTTAAAAAAAAATATCCTAGTTCATAATGTAATATGAATTTAGTCCATTGTAATATTTTACATTTTAAAACAAGTAATATAAAAAAAAATTAAGTCAATTCCTTATCAGGTCAATAAAGAAAAATTGTACTTTAGTTACTTTTATTAAATATAAATTTGTATACACATAGGACGGAATCACAGTATTAAGTGGCAAAAAATTTTGTTCAATAGAGCGTTGCATAATTATTTAAATCACAATGTGGCTGGCACTAATTAAAAAAAAAAAGAATTACTGAATCTTGATCAAAAAACGAAGCTAAAGAATAGAAGAATAAACAAACCTAATATATAACTAAAACTATATATTTTGGCCCCAAAAAAAACTAAAAGACTAGAAAATATTTTAAAAAATTTTTAAAAAATACTAAAAGAGTTTTAAGAATAAAAAATATTAATATTAAAGTTGGAAAGTTAGCGGACAACCAAAAATTAAAAAAACGATCGGTGTTATTGTTTCTTGATCGCATATGGAAAATGGATACAAGCTGATCGCAGCGCCACAGTGATGAATCAAGCCCATTATAACGAAAAAACATCGAACTACCTTTCCTTAAAAACAAACCGAACGAAAAAAATCAAAACTGCGATCCAGCACGTTATGGACTCATCTGTTTTACATGTTACAATCCCCGCAACCGTAAAAATAAATTCTATTTTAATGTACCAATATCCTTAATACGCCTTTTTACAGTATTGTTAGAAAAAGGCATTTTCAACTTGTTTACTTTACCTTTCGCCCAATAACAATTTCAAAAATATTTTGAACAACGTTTGATAATGATTCATCAATAAGTGCACCTCACCTGCTAGGAATACAGTAAAATACTTTATACGACGCTTTTTAAACTTTTTATTATCTGTTTTGAGTTTTTTTTCCATAAAACACACTCTTGCTTTATATCAGTGCTTCTCAAACTTTCAATACTGGTGGCCCCCTTTTCAATCACAATTTTTATCGCGCCCCCTTATACATTAATAATGTGCTGAATGCAATAATAATGCACTTTGACGCTAAAGTTACTATACGCGATCTTAATTATAAACCATACAAATTAATAACATAAGTATTAAATTTGTATACGTTACTTTAAGAAAAAAATTAAAAAATTAAGTAATAGGATAATTATTATGTTATTTTTCCTTTTTTAATTTTAAATTGAACATATTGCAAAATGCGGTGGCTGCTTAGAAGACAAAATATAGATATCAGCTAAATATAAAAAAAGAACTCAGAGAGTCAATTTCTAATCATAAGCATTTCTTATAAAACTTTGTTTTGCAAGACAAGCCCATAGAAGTCGTTAATACTTATTAAACTTGTTCTTAATTTAGTATTATAATAGTTATAAAATACTCTTGCAGCACACACACACACACTGATACATTAAAAGTATACCGGCTGAAGTGCCCGCTCTTGCACGAGTTCATTTATAAGAAAGAAAAACATTATGATAAAATAGCTGAATTGTAAGGAGAGTAAAGCCGAAGTGCGCGACAGTGTTTGCAAAATGTAAAATGATTTTTTAAATGATTGCTCAAATAATAATTAGTTTTAAGCGAATTGTAATTTTAAGCTTCACAGAATTAGCATTTATAATTGACGTTAAGTAGTGAACAATAATATAAAATTCCGATGAAAACTAAATTGTATTATTTTTAATATTTAAAGCGAAAAGACTTCAACCAGGGAGCAGGCGCGCACTCGATACGGTCAAGCGGGGTTATTGAGTCAACCCAATCTTTATATATATATATATATATATATATATATATATATATATATAAAATTATTTTATTGTACACGATACAAATCGTGATTCTAGTGAATAATTTAATTGAGAGAAAGTAACTTACCTACTTTCAATGACTTTTCAATTTTTCTTTGGTAACAAATAAACAGTTTTGCTAAGAATTAACGATTTTGTGATCTGTGTGTCCCGACCACTTTCGGGTAAAAAGTGCATTCATTATGATATTGTTACTGCTAAAAACGTTTTTCGTTATGCTTTATATGTTTGAGAATACTTATATAAAAATAAGTCTTGGCCAAGTAATCCTTCAAAGTGCTCTCCGCGGTTTTCCAAATATCATAAAACTCTTTTGCATGAAAAAGAGCGCAACGGAGAAATACATTACTTACAACTTCCTTGAATGAGAAACAAACACTTAAGAGAGGGGTCATAACTAACTGTTCCAATAACTTAGAAGATCAAACAGATTATCTGCAAAAACAGATTACAGCTATAATGTGCAGTATTTCAAAAATAATCACAGTGATGAATTTCTTATGTTCCTAAATTTTTTCGATTCTGTGTCTGGGATCTGTTTTTCTCTGAAAGAACAGATGTTAGATTTAAAAGAAAACGCAATAAAAAATCTCTCATCATGGGATTACAGCATATCAAATAAAAGTTTTTTTTTATTTGGTTATAAGATCAAAGATAGCTAATTAGGTATTGAAAAAGTTTTTATTTTTTAGAGAGATGACTTAATATCGCCTATAAATTATATCAGAGTAAAGGTGCACTTTTTATAATGTCTGAAAGTATTTTGTTTTAATTCTCATTCAAGAGTAAATTAATTATTTTTTAAATCTTTTATTTTCGATATGCTCGCGCCCCTCGTAAAGTTATCCGCCCCCAGAGCGCGCCAAGTTTGAGAAACACTGTTTTATATGGCTTTCAAGTTTTCTTTTAAAAAGAGAAATATCTTGTTGGGTGATTTTTCTCCAAATGCCTCAGTAGTTTTGCTGTTGCTAATATTTTGTTGCAAAGCAAACAATTTGCATCTGGAGCTTCCTCGTCACTAGTTCAAGTAAATCCCAAGGATAGGTAACTGGTATCATATTTACATCTTTTCGTTGATACCACCTATTCCAAAATTGGAAGATGGTAGAGTTGGAAGATGAGATTGCAGCTGTACGGAACTGGAAGATGATGGCATTGCGGGTTCCAAAATGTTCTGTAGATTCCACGATTTCTGCATTACTACTAACAACCTCAGTTTTCTTTAACATCCCATTTTCTAACCAACTATCCATTATAAGGGAAATTTTTATGTTTTACATATTAGGGTATTTCTTTTGATATTGAAACTTTGTTTACTATCTGAATAAAACAGTTACCGTTAATAATACAAGGGCACAATAGCATTAAAGCAAACGGATGGTTAACCCACTTTGTTTACAAGCAAACTAACCCACCTATCAGTCTTCTAGTGTATCCTTCCACCCATGTATTTCTATCCAAAATGCTGTGAAAAGGCTCCGTTTTTGTTTAGTTTTTTTTCAATAATCCACAGTTTTATACATTACTTTTATTATTATAATTTTATTTTCCACCTAATCGATGTTGTTCAATATGCTATGCAGACAAGTCAGTGATTATGAAGAAAACAAATAAAAACGTTCTTTATCAACTGGTGTGGTTATAAGAAGCCAAAGAACACAGACAATGAGGTTGATTCACGACAATGAGACGTCAAGTCGGAATCACGTGACGAAGATACTAACATTTCCCCACGTTTTGAATCAGTGTGTAAATTTCGTATGCTTGATATGTTCACTTCTTGTGTGTGAAGCTTATTTCTGAAATTTTAATTATTTTAATTATATTTTTGCATTATCCTTGTTTAATAATTAGGTATGAAGTATTTTTCGTAATTTTTAGCATAATTTTGTTTCAGTAGTATATTTGTCATTTGGTTTTGAAGTCGCGGCTACTTGCAGTTCGTTTATATATTTTTAATAGTTCTAGATTATTTTTAGCACCCTTATAATAAGTCATTTGTTTTTAGTAGTTTATTATGTTTATTTACACGAGAATGATTTACAGTATAGAATTGAGACCATTGAATTTGGAAAAACTTCTATATGTGTCCAAAATTTCTTATTGGTACATAGGGGTATCACTTCAATAAATTCATAAAAATAGTGTAAATTTATAAGAAACATGTAGATATGAAATGGTCCCATTTGGGAAAAGTTAATGTTTTTACCTTTCATTGTCTGATTCCTTAGTAATTACCAGCTAAATATTTAATGTGTTTAGAAATACATCTCTATAATTTCTCATAGAAGAGTATGGATCATTCAGAAACATGAAATGCAAGTAAATATAATTTTGGGAAAAGAATTTAAAATAAGATTTGTCAATGACATGAATATTTTTTTTTAAAATTTTCATACCTATTTCTAACGTTTAACAAGAGATTTATACTTTTGAAAGCCGAGTGTATAAAATAATAGTTGGTTAAAATGAAAGTTTTTGATTAATAATTAGGAATTCTTCTGTGATGAAATTAAATTGTTTTTAACGTCATTTAAAGGTTTGGGATATCTGAAATAATCTAATTATAAACAAACATTTGATATGTTTTATTGTTTGACTTCCTTTGTAATTATTACCCTTCAAAAGGCTAAAATTTTTTAGAAATGCCCATTCAGAAAGAAATGAATTTGACTTTTTAAAAATAAATTAAGAAACATGCTTAAAGAAATAGGCTTTTTAATAAAATTATTTTATAGTAGAACAAATTAAATTTTTTTCATGAATATTTCTCGTATAATGAAGCAGAAAATTCTTTTCGGACAGTTTTATTCAATAATCATACTCATTTTAATATACATTATTTATTGACACTTAATTTTAACATTACATGAATATACTATAAGTAAATAAAGCAGTTCATGATCTGCTGTATAAATCAGACTCTATGAATGTAACACTATACATATACAGGGAGAATATTTACAGAATAAAAATTAGAACGTGCATATTTTGAAAAATAGAAAAGTTAGATTATTCCCTCTAGAAGGATGTTCGAGATTAAATGAAACTCATTATGCGTTGCTATTGTAACTTACCGCCTAATGTTGGCGAACGGGCGCGGATGCACGAAAGCGCTGCTTCGTTGTCAAGTGTTAGTGGGCCTCGGCCGAAAAAAGTTGATGTCGGCGTTTTAATATGCCCGTAAGCCCACTAGATGGCGTTGATGTGGAATGCTGTTTTGATAAAAATTGCCGTCCTTTGCTAAGGATGTGATCCAACCTTTTACAAAGAAAGTTCCATGGGATATCCTACATAAATGCGAAACTTTTTCAGTGCTTCGACCACTACAACGACTTCTAGTTCGAAACTGGTGTACTTTCTTTCATGGTTTGATGTCTTTATTTACATGTATAGAATACAGGGTGAAACTAGTTGTCAAGTATGGATTTTTGAAGTATCGGTTCCCCCGAACCATCAATTGACGCATCCACTTCATTTTGTTCGGCAAATGGTAAGCGACAGAGTCTCTGAAATATCGGCTCGTCGTGTGTAAGTGCGATATCAAGCTCAATGTTTGCAGTTTTTCTTTTCTTAGGGGTGTATGTTGACAACAGTCGTTTGACTTCAGCTGGAGTTTGTTGAGAAACATTTGGGCTGATATCAAATTTAGAAATGTCATCAGTAACTGCTAAAATAAAGGATTCTGATGAAGCGTCAGACATTTCGGTTTGGTTTTTGAAAAAATAACACTATCAGGAGTAATAGTCAAATTAGCTTGTTTAATTAAATCACAACTCAATAATGCTATTAACGTTCATTAGGTGATTGGGAACAACCATATTTTTAACAGGAAAGTCGTGATTGTTAATTGAGATAGTTAAATTAAATGAACGGATTATATGAGTTTTTGAACAGCCAAAACCAGTTACTACATTATAACTTTTTCTAACGAGGGAGAGTTTAATTGATTTCTACATTTTCTTTCATTAAGGTTACTTGACTTCCGATATCAATTAAAGATAATATTTTTTTAGATAAAATTTTAACTTCTTTACACATAGTTAATGGAATTACTTTGTGAACATTATTAACATTAGAGGGGACAATTTTTTGAGGATACACATTAGATTTATGATTGATTTATTTTGCTCGTATATAGCTCAGACCTCTGTACAGAGGCTCAACTACGATTTTTGAAAAATTCACATTATTTTCAGAGTTACAACCCATTAAAATAATGATCGGCGTTTTTTTCTTAAAATTTCTCCCCTCTGTTGTCGTAAAACATGGATGAATCCACTTCTAAGTTATATATTTCAAAAATTCTACTTGAGCGTCTATACAGAGGTGTGAGCTATATACAGGCAAAATATTATTATAATAGAAGCATTTTTGACAAAAGGAGAATATTTTGAAATTGGGTCGTTCTATGTTCATTTTTTGTCAAAATATTGTACTTAAATAATTTCCCCTGCAAAATATGTGTAACTATATGTATAAACAAAACTTTTCTAGCATATTTCATTTGTTATTCGTTAACGGATTACTGTTGAAGTTATAATGGTTTGTTTTTGTCCTTTTGTTATGAACCTATAATTATTTACATTGTCTCAATAATGGACGCCTCAATGTGCATTAAATTGTCTTTTTTTCAATGAAGAAGCTCTTGCGGCTTAGAAACAATGGACCTTTTTGTTCCGGTAGTAATTCCGCAGTGTGCTTTCAATTCATCCTTGCCATCCCCGAATACTCTAGAACACACTATAAATAATTGTCCATGTGAGTAGCAATCCATGTCTAGACCTAAGCTGTTCAATTTTAAAGATAGACCCCGAACTCTGTTGATATTGACTGCAAATGCCAGTCAAATTTAGAATTGCAAAAACTTTCAATCTTTATCAAGACTTTATTGTAGATTTCTGCTGTGAAATCCATGTTCATATTTAAATTTTCCTTGCGCATTCAACAAAAAATTTCTTCAGCTATGTGATTTATATCTCTACCCTAACTCTTTTGGAGATGAAGGAAAGCAGGCGGCGAATTTCTAATTGCAAACAATGCACAAATTTGATTTCGTTGTAAAGTGTAACTCGTGTCATTAATTATATGGTTTAATTATCGGTGACATTTTGAAACATAGGCAGTCACCTTAATTATTTTGTGCTACAATGCGTTGGTATTGATCTGCGTCTTTTATTGCAGTGTTGATTTTATGCGAGTATATTTGATATTTTTTCCATTGTTTTTTATTTAGTGATTTAATTGCTTTTCTTATTTCTCAGTGCAATTGAAGGAAATTGAGTTGTGTCAATTGATGTTTATTTGACATCAAATTATGTAGTGAAATTGACATCTTTGGAGTGAATGTTTGAATGGAATGAAATATTTTGTTTCTCATTGCATATTAGGAATTGGGCTGTGTAGGTTGATTTATGTTTGAAGTTAAATATTTTGTTTGCATTTTTTTATTTTCATTTTTTCCTTCTTTTTAACCCTGTATTTTCCTTTTTTAAAAATTGTTTTGCAATTTCATATGTTTTAGTTTTAACTTTTCCTTTTTTAAGTGCATTCAATTGGCTTCAGTACATAAAAATAATATGTTGCAGAACACTTCCTAGTCATCATACTCGCCTATCAAAAGCAATGTGAGGAGTAATTGCACATCAAACTAAGGAAGAATAGGCATCAGTGAACGAGCAAACCAGAAAAGGTATGGCTCAAATACTCGCTGAGGAAGCAACAGAGTAACGTGCAACCAGACTTGATAATGTACTTTTCTGAGCACAGCATTTGCATTTTGCAACATAAGATCAGCTCAGTTCTCAACAAAAGGAACACAGAAGGCTGCGTATGACTGAAAAATGTCAGCGAGAAACAGCATCAAACATGACTGTGCGAAAAAAGTAACATAATTACAATCACCTTGCATTCGGTTCAATCCACCTGAGGATTATAGTTTGTGCCACGATATTCTCATCGGCACAATGACTGAAGTGTGTCCTAATTGTAAGGCTTTGAAATTTAAAGGATAAACAAAAGGGAATTGTCGTACCACTAGAAAAATTTTAAGTGCCCCAACTTTTGAAGAATGACCAGACATTAAAAACTGTGCATGGCAGATATACTGTGGAATCAAAGCATTTTCTATATAAAATCAGGAAATACAATTCACGTTTCCAATAAACATCGACTGGAATAGAAATTGTAACAATTCGTGCCAACTTTGAAAATGAAAGGACAAATTTATCATAAAGCTGGCTCCCTGCTTCTATTCACAATCAACATAAATTGCTACAAATATACTTTATGGGTGATGGCAAGGATAAATTGAATGGATTCTATGAAATTTCTACTGGCATAAAATGTCCATTGTTTCTAAACTACAAAAGCTTCTTCACCGAAAAACCCAATTTGTTGCGTTGAAGCCTCCATTATGGAGACAACATAAATAATTTTAGATTCATAAGAACAAAAACAAACTGTAATAAATCATGTATTCCATTAACAATTGAAATCTGCTTAGAAATGTTTTGTTTATGCATATTTATATATTTATATATATATATTTAGAAAAAGAATCATACTTTAAGTGCAAATGCAAAGAATCGTAGTTAAGTGCAAATGGTTAAAAATATTAGGAATGTGTGCTTTCTCATTCTTTTTTTTAACTTTACTGAGCCACAGTATCGCGTGGCAATGTACAGCTAGTTACTTAATAAAAAGTAACTAAAATAAATTTTTTCGTTGTTGACGTAAGTAGAGAGGGATTGACTCAAAATTTCTTTTTTTATATTACTTGTTCTAATGACATTTGTACTTTAAGAAATAGATGATGGAGGAAATTAATCTTTAATTAAATATCATTTTGCAATCTGTTCTAATTTAAAAATTGGAGAAAGGAAAAATAACATAATGATAAACCTATTACTTAAAAGTAATTTGCTTAAAATATATATTACTTCAAAGTAACATATACAAAATTTAATACTTATCTTGTTAATTTGTATGGTTTATAATTAAGATCATATTGCAGTTTCAGCGCCAAAGTGCATTATTATTGCATTCAATTCATTATTATTATATAAGGGGGGAGAGGCGTGATAAGAATTATGACTGAAAATTGGGTCACCAATAGTGAAAGATTGAGAGGCACTGTTTTAAAAGTAGTTATAAACTTTTTTAAAATTCTGTTTCTGTCAGTTATGAATATGCCTTAAAAAAGCGTAATTCTTCTTATCACTTGAAATTTTTTTAAAAAATGGAAATTAAACCAGATATAATTCAGCAATAAAAATATAACAAAATAATCAAGATAAAAATCTCAGCGGGAAGCATATTTTCAGAGAACCAAAGCTAATAAACTATCAGATTTTTTTAAAAAAAGAAATGTTTAAAGCAAAGGTCCTTTTAGTATAAAGGAAAAAAATTCTAAGTTTTCCATGAAATTTTAATGCTTTAGATTTAAAACGGAATTTTTACAATTAAAGAAAATGTTGATATTTCACAAATATAATTAGAGAAAATATCTGATATTTCATGAATATATGCACATGTATATATATTATAATTTATAATACTTAAATTTACATTTAAATTTTAGTTACGCTATAAGTGAATAGTATCCTTGTTTATATTTCTTTTAAATAAAGGAAAAGAGAATTTTGCAATTTTTATATATTTCAATTTAAATACAAACAAAAAGCTATAATGACACTATAAAGCTATAATTCCTTCAAATTCCACCTAAATTCCGGAAAGCAAATTCAAATTCTTTGTGTAAAATATCCTAATTTGTCCTTTTGAATAAAATGAGATCAGAATGGAATTTACCAAAATCTTCCAAAAAGTATTTTAAATTTACAAAAAATCCTAAAATCCTCTTGTAGATCAAGAATTTTTCATGAATTGTATTAAAATCTACAGATTAATTTGAAATGTGATTAAATTTCAGTGTTTAAAAAGTTACAAGAAGTGTTAATTAATGTCAAAAGTATTACATTTCTGTGCCATGGGAACTATAAGTCTATTTTTTATGATCAGTCCATGAATGCATTTCTGTCAAATTGAATAGCACAAAATTATGATAATGTTGTTGACTTTTTCACATACCTGCTTTTATACTTGTAAAAATGACGTTGATGATTTATGTAAAATTTATATTTTCGCACATTCTGAGATTTTTAAAAATACAAGCCTTCTGAACTTTAAACTGAACGCAAATTTTCATTAAAATTTTGACTTTAAATGTCATTGGATCTAAATATCGACATGAGTAGGGAAATGCTTTCTCAAACTCTTACTGTGAGTGAAAGCTTTATTGCACACTTCACAAACATGAGGTTTTCTCTTCATGAACAAGTAAATGTGTTTTTAAAGAACTACTTTGTGCGAAACCTTTGTTGCATATTTCACAAACATGAGGCTTTTCCTTAGTATGAATACGCAAATGTTCTTTTAATGTACGACTTCGTGAGAAAGCTTTGTTGCATATATCACAAACATAAGGCTTTTCGTTCGTATGAACAAGTAAATGTTCTTTTACAGATCTACTTTGTGAGAAAGCTTTGTTGCATATTTCACAAACATGAGGTTTTTCCTTTGTATGAACAAGTAGATGTCGTTTTAAAGAATCTCTTTGTGAGAATGTCTTGTTACATATTTCACAAACATGAGGCTTTTCCTTGGTATGAACAAGTAGATGTCGTTTTAAATTGGGACTTCGTGAGTAGGCTTTGTTGCATATTTCACAAACATAGCACTTTTTGTTTGCATGAATAGGCAAATGATGCTTTACATTATTATTTCCAGCGAGAGCCATATTCTTAATTTTATAAGCGGAATTTTTTTTTACTACACAGGAAAGTGAAACGGTTACATCACTCTTTACGAATGATTTACAATTATAATACATAAATAAACGTTATTTCAATGTATGTAGGTCTAATGTTTCTCTACACTCATCTTTTTTTATTTTTAAAGCTCTCGCTTTTATACCCAGTGTATAATGTGCACTCATAAATTTCGATCTTAATTTTTGTGTTCAAAGTATGTTTTATACACTGGATGTTATGGTAATTAAAATTTCCAGAAAACAGGATATGTAGCTTTCAGTGTACTGAACTTGATATACCTATAAAATTTTCTTCAGAGGCTTTTCCATTTTCCAGGTCCCATTCAAAGTAGCTATCATTCCCTAAAAGACATTGACCATACATATTAGATTGTAAAAAAGATCATTAAAGTTTAAAGTTAAAAATTTTCATATAATGATGTAATATTACATCGAGTATTTAAAGTAAATGAATGTTTAAAGACTAATTGAATTCAGAAATGTCTTAATTTTCAGTGTAAAAGGATAAATCGCGATGTTTGTTTCATTTGTGTGAACTTTTGACACTCAAACCTGTAAGGACATATAGTGTCAAACACAAGCTTAACAAAAAATTTAATCAAATAGTAAAAGTGAAAAACTCAAATAAATTATATATATATATATATATATGTATATATATATATATATATATATAATATATATATATACACTATATATATATATATATGATGATATATATATATATATATATATATATATCACTAAAGAAAAGTCCAATAATTATACTAAGGTCCTCTTCCACACATAGAATGAGTGTTGCGAAAGGAGTGCAAAAAGGCATCTTTTTCTTATACTCACTTCAAGAAGCAGAACTACGTCACTGCTGAATGCTCTGTCTTATCGAGTTTTTTACTTACTTGTTCTTGTACTATGATCGTGTAATATCATGTGTTTGTGCTCGTGATGTGTCACTCGTTATGTGTCACTTTGCCTTCATACTCATTGTTGGTAAATTGTTGAATTGCTAGCGTTCACACACACACGACATCGGGTAGATGTCAACCCATTATTTTTAATTTTACAGCGAATTTTCGTATTAGGTTTCGTTTCAATGAGTGTTTATGAATGTTGCACTCTAAAGCAACAGATCTCCTAATTTTGAAGTGTTGTCGAGTAAAAAAAAAAACATCACTAAGAACATTTCTCAGAAAAAATGGCTATGTCTATATGTGTAATTTTGTGTGTCCAACTTGCAATTCTGTCAAAATAACATTGGTTGCAGTAGTCTAGTGTCATGGTTACAAATTCGAAGCAAGTGAATTGTGAGTTTAAGTCCTGGTGTGTTATTGAAGATCCTCCCCATATAGAGTAGTTGATGAACATTATTTTGTCATGGCTTGATGTCTTCATGTTAGTGTATTGTGGAAGTTTGGAGAGTGGGATCTTGTGCCACATCATCAAAATTCAAAATTACGATACTCAATATCAATGCCCTCCCCATGGTTTGAAGTAAGACACTAATAAAAAAAAGTCAAATGAAATCAATCAAATTAACATCTTACTTTCTAGATGTAGGAATTTGATATGGAAAACGGCAAGCTTTCTCTTGCGTAAATCTGAGAAGTATGGAAATGTTTGCCTAATTATAAATTTTTACAGACTCATTGTGCAAGTATTCGTAAAGGGCATACGTTTGATGTTCATGTGAAGAGAAAATTCTAAAATAATACTAATTCAATTTTAATTTTATACTCAGGTACTTTTGTAAGATACCGGTGAGTTTCAAGATTCCTGGCTGGAACATTTTAAAGTAAAGGCTAACTTGGACCAATTGTCCACTTTTGTTCTTGATTCAACCTCAATCAGATCATGTGTGATTTAAATAATAATAATAGTCAGTTGTTACTCCCAGATATACTGAAACTATATGCAAACTAGCAAGTAGCAGGACTGCATTTTATTATGTCATGTCTGTGTCTAGATATAGGCTTACCTTCATTACTCATTTAGTCGAAAGGCGGCAAACAGTCGGTTTGTGCAAAGGTTTGCATGAAACCCAGTTACATGCATACTTATTTGTTACGGGTAACTGTATGTAGGAACAATATATGCAACATACTCTCTACCTAAAAGGATTACATGTGGGGCCTCAAAAAGTCTTAAAACTTCACTGGTCCCTGATACGTACATGCTTCTAGCGGAGGAAGTAAAAATCCAACTTAATATTAATTTAAATTTTAGTTGTGCATATTTCTTTCTGTGAATCTTAATTGGGAATATCACTTTTTCAAATATCAGTCTCATTCCACTGATTTTATTACATTAGATATAGGCAACAGAGAGCCCTCATTTAGATTTTTCTATGCCCTTACTATATTACATACGTGCAAGGTCCAATAACCATATTGGGCTGCGGTAGCCTAGTGGTTAAGGTATCGGGCAGGCATGTCATGAGTTCGAGCCCTGTACCACTAAAGACCCGCCGTGTAGGGCAGCGATGCACGTTAAATCTGTCGAGACTGAAACGTCCTCCCGTTGGTGAGTGTGGTAGTTAGGAGGGGTTCCAGCTCAGGTGTCGTCCAGTCACTGACCATGGTTCAAAATTACGCGGTCCGTCGCCAAAAGCCCTGTGTAGCTGAACATGCGACGTTAATCATTCACTCCTCCCCATAACCATGTGGGCTGAGGAGCCAGTGTAAGTATCGACCACAGTATTCCATGGTTCAATAACTACCCGGTAGGAAAGGTATCAGTTAAATCTGTCAGACTGAAATTCCCAAAATTAAAGGGAGAGGGGCCCCACTGTAATGGTTCAAATTACTGGCGTGTAACCATAACAGTGTTTAATATTCACTCAAACTCAAACCCAATAACCATATTGCAGATATATATGGCAGTATAATAATTCAGCAACCAAATCTATTTTCTTATTTAAATAACTAGTTAGGAAAAGGTAATTCTAATCAAATATAATTCCAATCAAATTAACAGACTTTGTAATTACTTAAATTTAAAAACACATGTGGTAATGTTTGCTTAAAATTAATGGGTGTAAAATAACGTATGTTTAAAATTAATTATAGGTTTAAAATTAGATATTTCATTAAAAAATTCATTAGGTTTACATAAAATTATTTTTTTTAATGTTGAAAATACAGTGCATTCCTTAACATTGTTTCCCCCCTTACTTTCCTTTGCAGATTTCTTTTTGATGGGCAAGATACATGAATTAAACAGGTATTAATTTACGAAAAAGCATGAATAATAATTTTTTTTAAACAATGTATAGTGTTTAGGAATTTAATTTTTTTATGTGGTTTATAAGGAATTCTCTCTATTTAACGAATTTTCCTCATTACTACCCGAAAAAAGTTGTTTTTTGTGGGATTTAGTGATTTCGTTAAATAGAGGTTTGACTATATTTCAAATATTTTCTATTGTGAAGCATCATAAATCACATTAGTAGATTAGTTTCATACACCAATGCTACAAGAATGTCGACCCCCTATTTCCTTGATATTGAATTTTTTAAACTAAATAAATTTCAATAAATAGTAAATAAATATAATAAAAATATTTCTAAAACATATTTCGCTATTTCGAGGAACTTAATGACAAACGATTTTTTTAAATTTTTTTTTAACTTGTTCGAAAAACAAACATGGCATCTGATCAAGTTAGCGCCGTCTTTCAGAGTTTGCAATCTCGTGTCATACTTTCAATCCCGGGATTTCGGGATTACATTATCGCAATCCCGGTATTAGGATTGGACTATTTATTATAAATACTTGCACATTAGAGTAGTTGAAATTGCATAGTAAAACAAAAATATAATTAAAAATTGGTTTAATATTAATTTTATTAAAAGAAATTTTAAAAAAACTTAATTCATCTTAAAAAACAAATAAAAATGGTACATGATAAAATTAAAAAAACATTTTTTTCATTTCTTTTGTTTCTGCAAATAAGATTTTGAAAAACACAACTCGTCCAACGCTTCATCGTTCAAACGGCTTCTTTTTCAATTCCTACTATTAGCTCACTCACAATCTCTATATATTTATTTATCTGGGTGGAATTTTCAATCGTTAATAAAATACATTTTAAAGCGCTCAATTGAGCTGAAATTTTATATACAGGTTTATTTTGGATGACAATACAATAATATAAAAATTAATTGATTAAAACTAATTATTTAAAGAATTACAAATACAGCCAGGTTGGCATTATTTTTGGTGATTTAGCGACTCTTGGCGACTTGTGTCAAAACTTGAAAAGGTTTTTGTCTCAAGTGTTAAAGTGTTCAGTTGTGAACTGACAATTATATATTGATGACAATACAATAATATAATAATAATTTATCAAAATTAATTGTTTAAAAAACTAATTACTTAAAAATTACAAAATACAACCACGTTGGTATCATTTTGGCGACTTAGCGACCCTTTTGGTGACTTGTGTCAAACTTAAAAAGGTTTTTCTCACGTTTTAAAAAGTATTCAGTTGAATGAAATTTATATACACGATTGTTTTGGATGACAATGCGATACTTTAATGATAATGAATAAAAATTAATGACCACTTAATATTGTGATTCTGTCCTATGTATATACATATTTATATTAATTGTAACTATTTAATAAAGTAGCTAAAATAAAAATTTTGTTTGTTGATCTAAGTAGGAATTGACTTAAATTCTTTTTTTATATTACTTGTTTTTCTTACAAATTGTCCTGCCGAAGAAAATGCACGTTTATATTCTCTACTAGTAGATGTTCTCTTCATTAAATAGGAGTATGTTCTCTTCAGGTAGAGTCACCACGTCTCCCTTCATTTTCAAAAGAGACATTTCTTCTTGAATTTTTGATGACAGTGTCTCAAATCCAATAGACTGCATTGGTGCTTATACCTCTTTGATACCTTTATCTAGTTCTGCTACACTTAATGGTTTTTGTGTATAAATTGATCCAATTATTAAATCAGAATATGAATCAATTAAGGTATCCGACTACGCGTTCGGAACCGTGATTTTGCAAAAGCGTATAAATGGATAATATTTATGATATTAGTGTCAGATAAGAAAATGTATATAAAATTTTTTTAAGAATATTATTTCAATAAAAAATTATTTAAGTACAATATTTTGACAAAAAATGAACATAGAATGACTCATTTTCAAAATATTCTCCTTTTGTGAAAAATGCTTCTATTATAATAATATTTTGCCTGTATATAGCTCAGACCTCTCTACAGAGGCTCAACTAGAATTTTTGAAATATATAACTTAGAAGTGGGTTTATCTATATTTTACGACAACAGAGGGAAGAAATTTTAAGAAAAAAAGTGCCGATAATTTTTTCAATGGGTGATAATTCTGAAAATAATGTGAATTTTTCAAAACTCTTAGTTCAGACTCTCTTAGTCTTTACTTTATATAAGCGAAATATTATTATTTTAGAAGCATTTTTTTATAAAAGGAGAGAACATTTTGATAAAAGATTATTCTAAGTTAATTTTTTGCCAAAATATTGTATTTAAATAATTTTTTTTGTCCAAATGTCCTTAAAACAATTGTATACATGTATTCTAATCTAAGTGACACTAAATATCATGAAAAGTATCCATTTATGCGTTTTTTTAAAATCACGGTTCCAAACGTAGTCGGATACCTTAAGTGTTACCTTAATTCAAATATATAGAAAATCCAGATGCATGAGCTGTTAGTAATGCAATGGGATTTGAAATGTCTCAAGTCTTTCTTGTAGGTCCGTTATGTATTAACGGCATTTGATTGAAGAAGGAACTGTGACAAAATCTATTCTTGAGATGTTGCTTATATTATTGTGTAAGTATTGCAGTGAGCCACTTAGATCTGTTCGACGTTCTCTCGTACGAGAAATGAAAGCTACAAATATTTTTTTACTTGTAGCACTTGTGTGTGTTTACTTACACAAAAAAAATTCTATGTACATATTTCATAAACAAAATATAAACTTTCTAAAAATCAAATTCTTAGAAAATTTTGACGAAAATTTTTTTTAAATATAATTCAGACAAAAATTAAACCCCGGGATTTCGGGATTGGAAAAAAAACCCGAGATTCCGGGTCTGCAAATCCAATAACGTACCCTATTTTTTCTGTTAAAACTTATAATTGCATTTCATCCAATATTACCCAAGCGATGATATGGATAAAAACTACAGAAAATATTTAAACTTGCAAGTAATCCATAATACACATACTTCTTATTTTCAACCATTCTTTGTTGTCCGTTGTTTGTAATGTCAGCTAAAATTCCAGTGTCCTTTTAGCTGATCCATTGGATATGCGAAGAACTAAATCAGGCGTAGGATAATAGTGACCCTACAAGACAGTCAGAAAATAAAATATAAAGGAAATGTTTTTATATTTTGGGGCCGACATATATTTGAAGTCCAGTGGCTGAGAGGTAGTGTATCGAGCTTCCACGCCACAGGTCCGGGGCTCAAATCCCAGGCTGGGAAAGGTTGACTCAACCTTTCCTCGCTTCAGTGGGTCGATAAATACCAAGTTTGCTTGGAAACTGAACACTAGGGGTCTCGCGTCAGACTTGACCGAAACATTTGCACATGCACCCCAACGTCTAAGGTCACGTGAACTAAAATAGGCACAGAAGGCCTTGGCCCGCATGAGCTGTTGCACCACGGAGTTCAGTATATACTTGTGAGCAAAGTTTTTCTTACATGAAGATCAACAAGAGTAAATACAGGTATAAGTTGGCTGATATTAACTGGTAGGCTGTAATGAGAGAGAATTTTAGCAAGCATTCTCACTCCTGATTTAAAATAAAAAATTGTCAAAATGGGTGACAGGGTACATTTATCTCATTAAATAGATTCCAAAATTAAACGGGCTTTCTTCTATATAGATGACATAAAATTAGCACTATACAATAAATAAATTAAATAAAACTGCTACGATTTTATTTAATTGATATTTATTGATTTTTATATAGTAAAATTTACACCAACCAATTTTGAGATTTAAATTTAACTAATGAATGGAATTATTTTAAAAAGGTGCAGCCCTCTGGCATCTTCCGCTACCATAATGTGGCCCGAGCCAAAACAATTGCCCCCAAGGATTTAAATGTTAACAAGCACTTAAAAAAAACTGTATTCAATTAAGGTATCCGATTACGTTCGGAACCGTGATTTTAAAAAAGCATAAATGAATAATATTCATGATATTTAGTGTCACTTAGATTAGAAGATGTGTATAAAATTGTTTTAAGAATAGTATTACAATAAAAAATTATTTAAGTACAAAATATTTTGACAAAAAATGAGCATAGAATGACCAGTTTTCAAAAGATTCTCCTTTTGTGAAAAAGGCTTCTATATTATAATAATATTTTGCCTGTATATATCTCAGACCTCTGTGCAGAGGCTGAACTAGGATGTTTGAAATATATATCTTAGAAGTGGGTTTTATCCATGTTTTACGGCAACAAAGGGGGGAAATTTTAAAAAGAAAACGCCGATAATTATTTCAATGGGTTCTAACCTGAAAATAATGTGAATTTTTTAAAAACAAAAAAGTTCAGACTCTCTAGAGAAGTCTTTACTTTTTATAAGCCACAACACACATAAATTATAATTTATTAGAAGCATTTT
>BMAV01003148.1:0-14522 GCA_019973955.1 Trichonephila inaurata madagascariensis
CCCTTTCAAAATCGAATATGTACAGTTTAAATTTTTCAGATTTGATAAGTTTTTAAATAACTATTTTGCTATGAAGACTGGCAGCATTCAGTTTCAAGCGAAAAAAACATTAAAGGTGTTGTTTTTTCGTAAAAAAAAAATTTTTAAATTATTTATGTATGTTTTGTTTCTTTTTGCATATATCAGTCAATCATATATTACACATGCAATGTACTATTTCATAAAATCTGTTAGTTGAATGCTTTTGATTCATAATTTTATTCTTTAAAATCTTGTAAAACTTCGAAAAAAATAAAAAATTATGGCAAACTCAAGTAGTGGAAGCTTAAGTATTCGGAATATTTTAGAAAGGTTTGAAAATAATTTGGACTTTGCTCGGCGACAACTATTAGGTGAAGTTTTACTGATAAGATTAACTATTAATGAATATTTATATAAATATTAGTCACACATATTAATAGTTTCTAACATTTCATGTAACTTTAATGAACGAATTTGTTTGAATAATTTTATATTAAATTTTTTATGTTATTTTTGTTTTATTTTTTTCTGTAGAAGACCCTCCAGAGCGTGAAAATGTCAATTTTGATATGAATAACTTCTGGACTAACTTCAGTAAGTTCTTTTATTTAATTATAATTAAAACTCTTAAAATGTGTTTTTGCCAAATTAGAAACTGGAGTTTTTATTGTCTTATTGAACTATTAGGATGTTACTCCATAGGAGAATTAATAGTAGGTTGTGACACTACAAAAATTAAGAACAGTTAACGATATTACTGTTACTATGATAAATTTGTGTGTGTGTTAAAAATTTCAGTGTTTATATACTATCCTAACCATATGAATCAATACTTTCAGAATTTACAAAATGGGCTTAAGTGTAAAATAGGGGTCCAATTGGTGAAGCCAATTTTTTGGTGATTAGAATCAGTTGCCAAACTATCTATATGTACCAATATATATTCCTAGAATAATGAAGCAAAGCCGAATTCATTCTGGCATCTACCCAGTGAGAGGATCATCTGGTGGTAATTGGTGATTTTTTTCAACTCGCAATATGGGCAATTTTCTTATCTATCACTGTCTATCAGATGGATATTCCTAGAATTTTTTCATTTTGGGTATTATTATTTTTACATGAATAAATAATTTCTAATCAGTTTTTATAAAAATACTAGTCACAGTTCTAGCATTACAAATATATTAATATAGTGTGCATCATAAAGACTTAAATATTAAAAATTGTATTTTCATTTATATGTTTCTCGTTTTTATCTAAATTGTCTAATGTATATATCTTGAAAAAAAAAGTTGTGCTTGATTTAACCCCACACATCTTCTTATTTGAGCCATATTCAATTTCATGAGTGATAAGGACATTTAAAACAGTCTTTACAGTAATAAAATTCAAGAAAAATAGCGTACCCATCTGTCTGACGGATGTTCCTCAGAACGGCAAAAAAATTTATGTTCCGGTCAGAGGGTTAAACAGGAATTTTCATTTGAAAGAAGGAAAAAATATATGTATTCTGGGAAAAAAAAGATTTTTTTTTTTCTTTAAACTGGAATTATAACTAAGAAAAGAAAATCTATCTTTTTAATAAGTTTTACAGTGATAAAATGATAGAAAAATCCCATTTTGTTCCTTAAAGCTAAATTGCAATTTTTGTCAAAAAACTAAGAAACTGAATAATGTTTTTAAAAAGGTCAGTGATTTTTTTTTTTCATTTATTTTGTTCCTTTTCATGTAGTTTTTTGAAAAATTCAACTATTACTTAACTTCTTAATTTGCTTGATCAAGTTAATTTGATTGCACTAAATTGAACCCATAATTTGAGATAAGTCAAACAAAATTTTTTTTTATCTGTGTATTTTAAATTTAAATATAAGTGATCATGATTTACACTTGTGAGATTGATTCGTAAATTTTTCTAAAGTTTAAAAAAGTATTATTCATTTGCTAGACATCTCTGTTTTCAACATATGTATGTGTTTTGCATAAGAAAAAATTGAAATGAAGTAAATTAGTTGAAAGACTTATACAAAGTTATCATAGTGATAGATATAAATATAAAAAAAACAGGTAGATGAAAATCTTTTGGAATTCTGTGACTACTGGATTGTCATTTTTCCAGTTTTATCCCCATATGAAAGCAGCTCCCACAAGACATTGTTATGAGTGGAAATTTGGAAAGGAAGGGTTGCTAGCTCTCAGTTACTTGACCATGGTTTAAAATTACTAGGTCTGTCACAGATAGCTCTTTTGCTTAAGAGTGCGGTGTAAATTAAAATCAAATTAAATCAAGTAAGTTTAAGTAGTTCAAAATAAGGTGGCTGAAAAGAAGAATTGCCAATTTTATGTTGTACCATGTTCTTATGTTTAAGCAAGCTCTGTTAGAATATTTTTTAAATATAATAGTAAATAAGAAGTTAGTTTAAATACCTAATAAATTTTAAAATTAAAATTATAAGTATTATTCATTTTATATTTTTTAGGAATTCGATGAAATAAAACATAACTGAAATTGTATTAAGGGGGTTACTAAAAAACCCCCCCTGCTTGTAAGCTGTAAGCCTGAAAAATAATTTTATTATTGACATTTTTTTGCAATTGCTACTTTTCCTTGGTAATTGTTTTCTAAATGACATTAGTTTCTCTCCCAATATATGTCTTCATATGGATTTTGCTGTAAATGGTGCAGTACTCAAACAAGAAATGTCTCCACTGGTTGAATACAAAATCTGCCAAATATAAGATCATTTTTTTTCCTATATATATTTCCCGGGTAAACCAAAAGTTTTTTCAAGAGTAAAAAAACATTGTACAATCTCGCGGCATATAACCCTGGCGTTTCGGCAATAATCAAAATGTAAACTGCCAATAATGAGTGTCATATAAGATAAAAATCCCTTTTTAAAAAATAGAAGTAAAAATTTAAACAAAAAAAAAATTTATTATGAAATGTCTTTTTTTAAAAATGTATGATAATATTTTTTCGATAATCTCAAAAAACAAAAAAAAAATTTTTACTAGCCATCCCTGTTTTGAGTTTTTCTTAAAAAAAATTCCCGGGAAAAAAAACTTTCTTTTTTTTTTTTTAGCAAGTTAACAGCAAAAAAATTAAGATCAGTCTGCTTTCCCATTTTTTTCTTTTAAAAAACCCTTTATTTCTTTCTTCCTCTGATTCTGGTCAGTGAGGTTTTCCTCGGGCGCCTTTTTTAAAGTTGATCACAATTTTGGTTGGTCTTTTTTTCTCCACAAACAATATTCGTTGCCCAAAATTGAAAAATCTTTCGCTTCCCCTTTTTTGGTAGCCTTCTCTATAAGTTTAAAAGTTTCGTGTAACTTTTTCATTCCCTTTAACATGATGAAAACTTTCAAAAGGACCTAATAGCTTTTTCAAGAGAAAATTGGTAAATTTGCCGCATTGAAACTGTTTTTTTTGGGGTCGGCTGTTTGAATGAATTGGACAAAAAAATAGTTATTGAAATCGCATCTGAGTCATGGCGCCATCTATTATTTATTTTATAAAACATAAATGGCATTTCTTTCAAAACTTTATTGTTACTTTTCTGATGGAGAATGTTTTTCTCTGATAACCGGGTATATAATACCAGAAATTTGAAATTTTTTTAAACACATAACCCGGTTTTAATATTTATAAAAAGAAAATAGGGTATCAAAAAAGCCAGCTTTTTTTTTTTATTCTTTGGCCCTGATTATTTTGGTTTATAAATTTTTTTGTTTTCTCCTTTTTTTTTCTTTTTTTTTAGCAATTTTTTTATTCATTTTCCCCCTCACCTGTGTCCCATTCCATTCCTTTATTAAATGAGAGTTAGTGTGTTAGCATTTCTTTAGCAAAATACTTTGGTATTTTGATTATTTTTGGACATCTGGTTATTTTTGCTTAACAAAAGTTGCTGCCAAACATTAGGAATTGGAAAATAAAATAATGTGTTAGGTGTTACTTGTGAATATACAATGAGGGACTGACTTTTGTTTGGCAGGCACTAGTTATTTCACTAATGTTCATGGTTGATGAGATCATATGTAAATACCTGTTTCTCTGCTTCTTTTTGTTAGATCTAGTAAATAAATGATGCAGAATGCTATAATAATAGTTTGTGAGGGTATAAAGTATTAAAATATAATAAAATAGAGCTGCACTTTTTTTAAGCAGCCTTCTTCAAACCTAAAAAGATCTTTCGAGAAAGTCTCTAGCCCGGTCTTAACAGAAAATTTTTTCTCAATAGACAATTGATATCTTAAGTAATGCATTACTTGGTTCAGCCTTACACTTTAAAATTGAAAACATTTCACTCCCCAAAAAGGTTAGATATTAAATGGGGAAAAATTATCAATATCTTTTTGGTTTTTTTATTCAAATTAAAAAGGGTTCAAGTTGAAGAAAATATTCAAAAGAGCTCTTAGAAAAAACTGAATATCCTTCATTTCAAAATTTTCTTTAAAGATACTTTTGAAGTCCCTAAAAATTTTTGTGAGCTACAGCAAATTTAACCTAACAGATGTGTGTGTTAATTCAAAATGATCAATTTAGCTGTAACCTTTAAAAAAAAAAAAATGCAAATGAGGGTCATTTTAAAAAAGCATTCTGATAACATCATATCTTAGAATATAATATAAGTTCAATCTCATGAGCAAAATTACACTAATTATAGATCAGATCCAGGATACTGTAAGAAAAGTTTGAGAACCATTGTTGTTTGTCAAATTATCTTGTATATTTCATAATAAAAAAATACAAGAGGAGAAAAGTTATATTCATGGCATTCTATCAAACCATGAATTTTTTTAAATATAAGCAATTTACAATTTGTGAGTTTTTCCTGGCTTAAATTACAAAAATAATTTTTTCTTTTGGCTTAAAATGTTATATATTCTGTATCCTTACTAAAAATTAAAAGATTGAATTTGTATGCATTTAGATATTTTTATAATAAAATACTCTCCTTTTTTTTAAAAAGATTTTACTATTTTATTATAATTTTTTTTAAATAATGTATTAAAAAAAATGAATATTTTTGACTGGATAGTATTTTAATATTATGTTGGATCATTTTTAATTTTTTTGCCATTATTAGAATCTTGATCTTTTTTTTTTAAATTTAAAAATTTTATTGTACAAAAATTTTTTTGGTATGGATTCATATTGTATGAATAATATCAAAGATTCAACTGAAAAATAATATCTTTGAAAAATAATCTGGAATTTGAGTGTAAAAAATCATTTTAAATTTTCATGTTGGGAAGTTTTCTTTTTTTCTCAAAAAATCAAATTTCTCCTTGAATTTTTTTTTTTTCCCAATGGGTAGGATTGAATTTTTGCAGACTAACTCATTCCCAGGTACTTGTAACTTTTAGTGGCCATTTTTGGGAATCCAATCGTTTCAATGTTTTTTCCTTCCAGAAGGGATGGAAAGTAGCTAGTGGAAAAGGAACAGATTTGGTCCAGATGTCCGAGTTCAAGCTAGCACTTGCTAAGACTTCGCAGTTAGGAGAGCCTACATGTTAAATCTTGTCAAACCTCAAACATCTCATTTGGTGTAGTGTGGTAGTTAGGAGAGGGTGCGCTCGGTGTTGTCCTTGTCTTTTGGGACCATGGTTCAAAATTATGAGGTTTTGTTGCCAAAAAGCTCTCGATTTGTTTGAGCAGAGGGATTTTAAATATTCACTATTCACTTCTTCCCGAGGACCCCCAAGAAATGATGCAAAATGGTAAAAGGTTTAATTTTTGCTAAGTCATAAGCCAAACAGGCACTCTAGGGATATTTTACATGCCACATAATGTACTCATGGATGCTGTCATCTGATCAGAATCACTAAGCCAGGCAACAAATCAACTATGCCATTCACTTGGCAGTTGTTGTTACTGGCTAATAATTTAAAAATATTTATAAATATGCTTGGGGGGAAAAATATTTAACATTAGTAAAATTTTATGTGTAATATATAGCTTTAATAGTGAAGATGCTATATTTGTGTAATTTATATATTTTAGTTGGGGCTACAAAACTTAAAATCTCATGAAGCTACCAAATTTGGCATGCTTTGTGCGAGGTATTCATAAGCATGTCAATCTTAAATTTATAAAATAGAAAAAAAAGTGTTTAAGCTCTTTTTGGGTGTTTTACAATCTTCCCAAGACTAAAGGTAAAATTCGAATGAATAATTTACTGTTAACTAATTTTTAAGTAATGATTTTTTGTTTGAATTGTATTCATTCAAAAAAAATTTCCAAACTTTTTATTTTTGTATTTTACTATTAGCATTTTTCACACTTAAAAAAATATATTTTAAGATAAATATAATATGTAATAAAATAGAATTTTTCAAATTATATGTTTTAAAAAAATCCTAAAAGGAATATTTTACCCTAAAATTTTCAAAATAGCATTATTTAAAGGTTAATATTACTCTTGGAAATAATTCAGATAATCAGTAATTTATCGAATGTTATCGATAGAAAATTAAAATTATTCAAGAAATGTTTTAATTAGACATACATTGACTAAATTTGTATTAAATTACAAGATATGTTACTATTTCCAGCCCTGTTATTTTCTAGCACAATAAAATCCATCTTTAACTAGCCAATCAAAATGTTCTCTCTTGGTTTCTTTTAACTGGTGATTTAAATAGCTCTTTATGTTTCCCAAGTATGAATTATGAAAGCTCAGATTTTAGAATTTAATTTGTATTAAATTTTAAAATAATTTTAGTAATATGTAAAATTTAAATGTAATAGTTTTGATGAGGACACTTATATCACAAGCAGTTTTGGAACTTCATGATTGAATCACCCTACAGCTATTTACAGCTTTGATGCAACATTTTAGTTAAAACTAAGCATGTTTAAATTTTAAGTTTAATAACCAACTTTTTTAAACGTAATTATAGAATTGAATTCTTGGCTGTATAATGAGTGATTTACATCATGAAATCAAATTATTTAAAATGTAGTAATGATTATTTTTAAAAGTGGACGTAAAAGCTGTATATCATTAGCTTACTTATGTTCAAATTATTATAACACTATTTTTTTTGGGGTTCCTTGCTTTGCAAAATGTAACTTTTACTCAGCAATGGATTGCTTACTTAATTAAATTGAACATTAATTAAATTGAAGACAAGATTATTACATAGTTATTCATATAACTTCTTTTGTTGAGCAATCAGTTAAATTTTGATTTTAAAATGTTGTGCACTGTGTAGAGAGAAATTATTTTCTTGTGTTATATGTATATTATCAAGAAAATATAATAAATTATGAAAAATATTTTGTGAATTTATTTTTATAATTTAATTTCCTAAAGTATACCTTCTTAAAGAAAGTATCAATAACATTAATATGATTTAAATTTATCATTGTTCAAAAATTTGATAAGAAAAAACATATCACAATGCTATAAGTAACTTCTTCACCCAAGTCACTGGTTAATAGGGAATTTATTGTAATATTTAATGTATTTAGAATTTTTAATGGTACATTTTTGTTATTCAAAATAAAAACCAAGATTTTACAGTTTTCGAATGTCTGAATGTAACAAAATCCTATTTTATCATTTTACATTTAACCAATAAAATTTTTTTTAAATCATATCTTTAATACAGAAATAATCAGATATCTTAGTCTAATCACACAAAGCCATTCTGAAGCATAAGATGTTTCCCTCCTTATTTATGGAGTTTGAAATGTTTTTAAAACATTGTACACTGGTTATTTTTCAGTTAAAGTAAAATTTTATTTTTTTTTCTTTTTAGTTTGATTATAAATTGAAGATTTTCACAACTAAATCAAGGATTTTTTTTCATGTTTTGAAAAAAAATAATTGAAACTTGTGATGTCTTTAATGAAATTTAAAATTCTTACCATTACAAAATTGGGGGGGAAAAAATTTTACATTAATTTATTTGGAAATATTTCTTTAATTTTTTTTTTATTTTTTTCTTAAAATTTTTTAATTTTATTGTAACTAAAAGATCATACTTTTAAAAAAAATGTTTTAGGCAAAAACTTTTTTTAAAAAAAAAGTTTTTATTTTGACATTTTTCAAAAAAATGGGGAAATTTATGTTTGCTTTAAAATCAAAAAGGGATGTAAGTTTATCATTTTTTTAAAATTTGGGGGTTTTGTATTTAAATTTCTAGTTATTGAAATAACTTTTATGATTATTTGAAAAATTGTTAAAAAAAATATATACATATATATTTTAAAACAGTCCTATTCAAATATTTTGTAAAAAAGAATTTCTGAATGAGTCAGTCAAAAAATGGTGCTTTAAAAAATCCAAATGTGTTTTAAAGTCACCCTTTCGCAAAACCCGAGTTTCCAAAATTATTTAAGGGGATAATAAAATTTTAAAATCAAATTGTTGAAAGTGTAAACGTATCAATAGTATAACAATTATTGTTTGCTATTCATTTAATTAGATCTACTAGTTCATATAAAATTAATATTTTATAATCTATCTTATCTAACATTTTGTATAATTTTAAGTAATTAATTTTAAAAACGAATTCAAACTAATATTCATTATATTTGCAAATCACTTGATAGTGTTAAAAAAAAACAAAAGTAATTTTTTTTAATGTTTTTTAAAAATGAGTTTTGTGTTTTTAAAATTTTATAATATTTTCAAAAAAAACGTTTATATTTTGGGAAAAAAATTTTTAAATTTTAAAATTTGATTAAATTTTTTTTTTCATTTCTTTTATATTAGTTTTAATTTGAACAAGTAAAATATTTAAAATTTTCCCTTTTTTGAATTATCTTTACTTTTCCCGAAAAATTGTTGGTGAAGTTTGGGAAAAATGAAAAACAGTTGAACAACTTCCAGAGGTAAATACTTTTATAATCAGAAAATAACTTTTTATATCTTTAGGCATAAATTTTAAAAAAAATGTAATATTTATATAATTCTCTACTAAGGAAGAAGAAGAGAAATTTTTTTTTATTTTTATCCTTTTTATTATTAAATTTAAAATTTTTATTTTTTTTTTCATTTAAAAAAATTTAAAATTTTCATTCTCATCTTGACTATAAAAAAAATTTTAAAATTACAAAATTTTTTAAGAAATCTTTTGGTTTTTTATTCATGATTATTAAATTGAATTCATATCGGATGACTTGATATTAATTTATTAAATGTTTTTTAGATAATAGGGATGCTGTTTTTTCAATTTTCCATGAGCAACATGATATGGTACAAGATGCTTCTCAGGAATTAAGGATGTAAGTTAAAATATGAGTTATTTTATTACATTGTATGATTTACTTTTAAGTAAATTATTTATTCTGTTAAAAATATGGGAAAAATTTATTTATGAATCTTTGATTAATTTTATATGGTTTTTTTGATGTGTAGTATTTTAAAAAAAATTGATTTATGAGCTCATCTTTAAAGATATTGTTTTTAGAATGTTGTCAGATTTTCTATAATTTAAAAAGTGCAATTTTATTTAAAGAAAAAATTTTAGAATATAAATAAAAAATTTAAAAGCAACACTTAATGTTTTTAATTGCAAAATTATATATATATATAAAAAACAAGATTGATATTTTATGTTTGAAATATTAAGGCTAATTTGTGAGAATTTTTTTTTTAGAGCAAAAAATAAGAAGAAATTCCCCCCATTTAGCTATCTTTATTCCCAGTGATGATTCAGATGCCCCCCTGTTCAAAGCTGGACAGATTCTGCCGAAATGTCACCATGTTCGGGTTGATTAAAGCTTTAAGGCTTTTTTAAAAAAAGTATGGGGCTATTTCAAAAAGAGGGATGGGGGGTAAACCTGCATAAATGAACTGAAAAACCATCTTGAGATAGTGAAATCTGTGTACTGTGGTGATGATTTTGTTTATCATTATATCCCCCGTGAATCATTAGCTGTTAAAAAGGGATATTTTAACATTTTATTAAAATTAAGCTTATTTTTTTATGCATATTTTCAGAAAAAAATTTCAAAAAAAAAGTTTTATTCAAATTTATATAACTAATTTATATATATATTCTATTTATTTATTTCTAACTTTGTGCTTAGCTGTGATGTACAAATTCATAAAAAGCATAAAATTTAGAGGAAAAAAAATTTCCAAACATTTTGCTGAATTGAGAAAATTTTACCTTTTCTTCTGAAGTTATGGTGAACTTGGAACTTTTTTTAAATCAAATTATTAAATGTATTACAAATTTAAACACACTATTTTATCCAAATTATTTTTAAAATATTTTAAACATCCAAACTTTAACTTCCTCACTTCATGTTTTTTAAACCCTTTTTTAATTACTGTTTTTTCCCCTGGAATAAATAAAACAATGTATCACAAATGGGTAAAGTATTGTTTTTTTTTATTTTAAATTTACCACATAATTACATGTTAAGTAATAATAGACAATTTTTAAGAATTTTGGGGAAAGGATATCTTGATAAAGAATTGTTTTAATGAAAAAAAAATTTTCCCGGTAAATGCTCTGGAAATTTTGTTTTAAAAAACTTCTTTGCAGTCTTATACATCACTGGCTTCTTAAAAAACCCCAAAAGAAGGCAGCACATGTATATACAAAGGATTAGCTTTTAAAAACATTTATCAAAAAGTAGTATTTTTATACTTTGTATAAAAAGGGTTTTACATACATAAATTGCATTTAAATTTTTTTGATTAGAAAAAAAGCTATGCTTTTAGTTAAAGGGGGGAACACCTACTTGCATGTTTATTGTGATCAAAGTAAATTTAACTTATTGGATTGTGGTTTATATATCGCCACATGTTAGTACTTTGCATTGTTTAGTTTTGTGACTGTTGCCAGAAAGCAATCAATGAGATGAAAAAAGACAAAGTACACATCCGGGATCTCAGTCAAAGTAAATGTTTTTTGTGGCCCGGCTGTAATGTACAATCCCCACAAAAATAATCAGGGACATTTAGGATAAGTGTTTGCAAGCGAACATGTTTTTGCACCTTTAGATGCTGCATCACTGATGCTGCTCCCAAAGGGTTTTGGGTCAAATAACAAATCTAAAGCAAATTGGTGTCAATTTTTTTTAAACAATTCTATTGGGTACATGCGTACTATGTTTCCCGCAGGATAATGTGTAACCCTATGTTCACTTTTCCCCGGAATTACCCCAACTAGCATTTTCGAGATATTGCACTAAAAAAAAATGTGTGTTCAATGACTGCTGAGTAACTGGCATGTAACCCCTTGAACTGGGGCCCTTTTTTTAAACTACCAGCTTGCATATGCCATCAATCTGTGTTTGACTCTGTATCCATGTGGGTTTTTTTGCTAAATTTCTGTTAAATGCTTTTGGTACTGTTTTCCCGGATCAAACTTTCAAACTTCACAAAAATTTATGTGCCCAGAAAAAATTTTTTTTAATTCAATCCTGCTGATAACAATTTTTAGTGGCTAGTACTAAAGATATTTTATTATTTGTAGGGGATATTGATGCATAGTACTAATTTTTTTTTCTTCATCTTTTAAAAAATGTAATTTATATTACTGGTATAAAAAAATTACATTGACAATTATCCATGGAAGGGTTTTTTTAAAAAAGAAATCTATGATTATTGTTTCTTTTTTACAGGCAACATTAGTGAAGAATACATCTAAGAATTTTTAAACCAGTTTTAAAGTAAGTTCAATTTATAAATAATTGTGAAACATAAGTAAAAACCCATGTTAAATTACTTCCCAGAATACATTTTTTTTCTTTTTTTCGAATTCATATTTTATTACTGCTGAAAAATGGTTGAATTCCCAAAAAAATTTACTTGGGTTAGAATTCATGAAAGGTATTGCTGCTGATATTTAAAAAATTTGTATATTTTGTACATTAAATTTTAAAAATCTTTCATTTATTTTTTAAACAAAATCAAATATAATATGTGTGTGTTGAGATCTAAATTAGGTTTTGGTTAGATTTTATTTTTTAAAATTTGCAGTTAAAATGAGCAAAAAATTTTACACTCTTGCTATAGGTTAAAAATGTTTGAGTTTTTATTAATTTTGCTGACTGGGGAAACCATTTTGGGACAAACTTTTTTGTAATTGTATATGGAAAAGTTTTTAAACCTCAATTAAAGTGAAATGGACACTAGTTTGGGGGAAGCCTTCACAATTTATCGTACTTATATAAAAATAAGTTTAAATTGCTCCCGTTCTCACAGACATTTATTTTTCAAGTCCCTTAAAATTTAAAAAGTCTAAAAAATAATATATTTATAATGAAAACCGTTGTGCGACTTGGGAAACATTAATACCACCTTTGAAGCAAATTAAAACATTTGTTAAAACTAAGCATAAATTTGAAGGCTATTTTCAAAACGTCCATTTTGGGGTTTTAATTTAGTTCCCCCAAAAAATCATTTTTTTAACAATACTGATGGTTTTTTTTTTGGCAGTATGTATATATCCCATTTTTTTGTTGTAATAGGTGTATAAAAATTTGATAAAATCTAAAAATTTAATCAGTAAAAAAAACCCCAAATTTAATGAATTAACAAGTTACACTTAGTGGCTATTTACAATGCAATGATAAAAATCTTCATACAATACTTTTTTTAAAAATATGAAAAGGGCAATTTTTGAATATTAAAAGAAATCAGCAATTTCAAAACAATTTAAGTAAATAGCATAATTGATAGAAGTAATTTGTTTCCCAACAAATCTCATTCTGCATATTATATAATTTAATTTTTTTTCCCGAAATTTTTAAGTATTTAAATTCATTTTAAAAATTTTTCAAGGGAAAATTACAAAATTTTAACAGGAATCAAAATTTACAAATTTTTGGAAAAAAATGAAATGAAATAGAATTGACCTTTTATATGCCTCTTTTCATTGGAATCAATATGCCTTTTCTAATTATTTTTTCCCGTTTCTTCTATCCCGTACAAAATAAATATGCAACTACTTACAGGAATATGAAAATATTTAAAAAAAATTATCTATAACACAAACAAAAGGAGGTTAAAAAAAAAAAAAAGCTTTAGGAAAATTAATTTTCTCCTGAACTGTAAGGAGATTCCATTTTTATTTCTTCCTTATAACAACCTTCCCACAATCATCTTCACCCAAGATATCCAAAAAAACAGTTTTAGGGGGCGATAAAACACCCCTTTTTTTGGTAAAAAAGGGAAAAATATAAAAACTCATCAATATAATCTGCTTAATAAGAAAATGCTTTATTTGTATTCAACAAATTTTTAAAAAAGAAATTAAGAGTTTATATTCAGTGAACATACAAAATCCCTAATTGGTAGTACTTCATCAGTGTTTTAAGTAAGTATTGAACACCAGAATATAATAATTTTTTGGTTTGTTTAAAAAAATGCACTAGCCACTCTTATGCATACAATCTGCAAAAAACTTTTAACTAGAAAAAAAATTGATTGAAGAGTAAATTTATAAACAGAAATTTTTAAAAATTTTTTTAACCCAATCAGGTTGTTTTTAAAAATAAAAGTATTTAAAATTAAAATCTATCCATTTAAAAAACCTGCTAATTTCATTAGAGAATAAAAAAAACAAAAATTAAAAACAATTTTTTTTTAAAAGGAAAAATATTAAAAATTTTAAAAAAACCCATACCTTGGCATAGAATATTAATTTTACAGGAGTCCTGGCTGCAACTTTAGAAGATGAGCTTACTAAACCCAAATTTTTTCTTTATCCCAAAATTTTAAAAAAAAATTATTACAATGTTTGTATTATTATGCAACAAATAATTCTAGGCTGAAAAAATTTTAATGTGTTGTTTTCATATGTCAAAAATTTTTCTGAAAATATAATTATAGTATAAATTTTTTCAAGTCTAACCCCATCAAAATATATCACCACATTGTATCTTGCAGTTGTGTTTTTTACTCTCTTTACTTTTTTATTTTTTGGAATACTGAAACATCAACATCACAATAACCCGAAAGGGAGAAACCCATTTAAATCCTTTTTACTGGTATATTTCTTCTCTCACTGACAAAAAAAGCAAATTAAAATATATTTATAAAACATGGGACAATTTTAAAGGTAAATTTCAAATCATTTTTAATTGAAACTTGAAAATTAAAGGGGAAAAAATGGTGGTCTAAAATGAGGTCATTTTATTTTTAAAAAAAATGGGATACCCAAAAAAATTTACATATAAAAATTTTAACTGAGGAAAACTTATAAGATAAAGAAGGGCAAAATATGTAAGGCAATATTCCCACAGAAAAATTTTCAAAGGCTTTAAAATGATGAATCATTTTTTTCTTTTTTGATGAATCACATATAGTTTTTTTGGGGGGTTTTACTTTTTTAATCTGAATAAAATTTTTTACTTCAGAAAAAATCGTGGGTTTTTTTGTTTCAGAAAATTCATCAATTTCTGTATATTTAGAGAAAATAATTATTATTAAACTTATTCTTTTTTTTCTCATTTTTCTTCAACTTTCCTTCATATTTATTTAGGACTTAACAAAATATTTATATTCTGATTTCAAACTTATCCTTAAAAA
>BMAV01003151.1:0-16968 GCA_019973955.1 Trichonephila inaurata madagascariensis
TAATTCAATCAAATAGTTTATAAAGAAGACAAGTACCCGAAAAAAAATTTCAAATAACAAATTAAATAAATAACAGTTTTAAACATAAGTACTTCAGTTATCAACGTAAATTAAAATATCAGAACTTTTATCAGAAGTTTCATGTTGGCAGACCACGAAAGGATGTTCCTTTAAAAACTAAATACTTTTTCGACAAGACAAATAATTTCATAATACGACAAGCTGCAAAAATTTCCCCGAAACTACGTGGGTATTACTGTTTCTCTTATTACACTCTTACCTCCACTGCTGAGGGAGGAAACGGAGTTTTCCCCTTCCAAGGAATTACAAGTAAAAAATAATGTATGAGCTAATAATTTCTACAAAACCATGTGATGCAATATATTGTTACGAAAAGATCGGGGTTCCAGAATTTTATACATTTAAGGTATCCGACTACGTTCAGAACCGTGATTTTGCAAAAGCGTATAAATGGTTAATATTTATGATATTTAGTGTCACTTAGATTAGAAAATGTATATAAAATTGTTTTAAGAATAGTATTACAATAAAAAATTATTTAAGTACAATATTTTGACAAAAAATGAACACAGAATGACCCATTTTCAAAATATTCTCCTTTTGCGAAAAATGTTTCAATTATAATAATATTTTGCCTGTATATAGCTCAGATCTCTGTACAAAGGCTCAACTAGAATTTTTGAAATATATAACTTAGAAGTGGTTTTATCCATGTTTTACGAGTACAGAGGGGAGAAATTTTAAGAAAAAAAACGCCGATAATTATTTCAATGGGTTGTAATTCTGTACAGAGGTTTGAGCTATATATACAGGCAAAATATTTTTATAATAGAAGCAATTTCACAAAAGAAGAACATTTGGAAAAAAGGTTATTCTAAGTTAATTTCTTGCCGAAATATTGTATTTAAATAAAAAAAAATTTGTCAAAATGTCCTTGAAACAATTTTATACATGTATTCTAATCTAAGTGACACTAAATATCATGAAAATTATTTATTTATGTGCTTTTTTAAAATCACGGTTCCAAACGTAATCGGATACCTTAAACACAAAGAGCAAAACAATTCTTCATAAGCGATGGAAATTTATTGTCGAAAAATCCTTCAAATACAAGATACAGTACTCAATTTTGCTGAATAAATCTCAAAAGACCTTTGTACCTTCTACGGCTCTCAGACACAACTATCATTGTCTAAAATACAAATATGTTGAAGATTATTCACAAGCACCCACTCTTCCTGCACAACAGCCGCAGTAATAACTAATCGCTGGTCGACTCTTCATGATCAAATCAATACTATTCTTCAACAGTTAAAACAAGACTAACTTAGTTTCGGCGAGCGATTCCCTATTTATACGCCTCTGGGATCTTTCGAGAAAGATTCTATTACATCATAGATCGGGTCATTAGTAGGTTTCTCCTGTAATGTCCAGAAGTCAGGCAACACGCCAAAAATGATAGCTAAAAATGATGCCAATTTAGCTCTATCACCAAGATTTCTTCAATTTTCCCATAAATCGCCATCATATTGTATGGAACAGAGTTGCTTGCACGAATATTACAATTTTAACATAAAATAAATCCAACATAGAGTAATATAAGCGGATTACATTTCCTGTTATAAATCCTTCGCACTATTTTAAACATTCATTACTCAAAATTCGTAACAATACTTAAAATCTCTTCCATGTCCCTTATTATAAACATATTACTAGAAAGTATGTTTTTAACGGGAAAAATTTAATCTAGTCTCTCTTCTGTTTTTTACTAGATTACATCTAAGAATAACGTTACATATATGATTTTAAATGGCAGTTCATTTCATTGCTTAGTATATTGGACAAACAATTTCGGTAAATTAACGCAGGAAGAAGAAGAATTCGTGAGAGGGAAATAACACAAACAATATAAAACGAAGCAACAAAATAGTCAACCTCATAAATGTCATTATGAAAATTTATATCTATATCATTGAAAAGAGAAAGAGAGAGAGAGAGAGAGAGTTTTATAGTGATGCTTAAGATCGAACTAAGAAACCCCAAAGAAGACTCTTCTAATAACTATGGAATCTTTTTTGGATAACTTATCATAATTATATATTTTGCAAGATTTTGAAATAAATATATATAGGAATGATAAAATAACTTATTTTACAGTAATATTTCACGAAACTCTTCCTACTAAATTCTTATTTTTATTAAGCTGATCTGTTTAACATATGAATGTAATTTTGATATAGTTTACTTTTTTTTCTCTTTTTTGCAGGGAAAAAAGCTATTTTGCTAGAGTGACTATTTATAAGGTATATATATATTTATTTTTTATTAAAATATAAAGTTTTATTAAGAACTTAATAAATATCGGTTAATTCAATGCGCCTCAAATAAATACCAATTCATTCTCCAAAATATGAAGAAAGAGAAAAACTGATATTAATATGCGTGCAATATTTGTATTACATATGTATATAGAATGAAAGTGTGTGTGTGTGAGAGAGAGAGAGAGAGAGAGAAATATTACACTCTTGCTTAAATAGTCGTAGACTTAGACAGACACACACACGCATAAATAATCTCCCTATATCTATATTTCTCATTTCTCTCCCTCTGTCTCTTCCCATCCCCCTCTCTCTCTCTCTTCCTTTTTCTCTCTCCCTCTCTCTTCCTCTTTCTCCCTCCCTCTCTCTTCCTATTTCTTTCTCCTTCTCTCTTCCTCTTTCTCTCTCCCTCTCTCTTCTCCCCTCTCTTTTCCTCTCTCTCTCTGTCTATTGTAAATATTTTAAAATTTTTACGATATTTACCCAAACTTTATGTCCGTTCAATATATTAATAGTTTAAAACAAGTAAAAATGTTACCTTAAAAAACAAAATACATTCAAGTATCCGGCTTAACACGATTTCTAATTTTGTTCTCTCTCCATATATTTTTCTAATTATAATATAAATCAACATAATTCACTATGGAAAAACCCCAACTTTTAAAAAAGTACACAGACATGTTGTCTTCATTTTTATAGATGTATGCTTACTAAAATCTCTGATATGTTTATCGAGGTGCGTAATTAAGTATTATACGTTTCATTTAGATTATTGCTGCTACAGTTTCAGGCTTTACAAGCAAATTACAAATCCAATGTAAGTTTTGATGTAAACAGCATGTTTATCATGTTTATCTGTGCGTGACTTAATGCACTTTAATTTGTTTCACATGTTTTTTTAACAATTTAACATAAATCAACGTATTATTTTGCTGTGATAAAAAAAATCTCTTAAGAAACCACATAAACTTTTATCTTTAATTTTCAAATGAGTTTTGGTAAAGTAAAAAACGGAATGTGCACTAGATTGTTACAATCCATTGAGTTGTTCTGGAAATTATATGTCTATTAATGAATAGAGACTATTGTAGAATTATATATAGGGTGTTGCCGAATTCGACCGACAAGTTCTGTCTGTTAGTAGACACCTGGGGATAACAATTCATCATTGAACATAGGGTCCCAAACCATTTTCGGTTAGAGTTATTCGAAATTATAGTTATGAAGGATGTGTTGTCGAGTGGAATGAAAACGGGCAAGAGGGGAGAAATACATTTATTAAAGTAAAGCATGTTTACAAAAAAAGAATCACGGCTCCACGTCAAAAAAGCTACGACAAGTGATTGTCACAGAAATTGTTAGAAGCTGTGGCCTCATAGGTCACAGCACAATAAAAGCGTACAAATAAATCCGATGGGCTAAAGCGACAACGGTCCACTTAGTAAGATCTTCCACTGTAGTCACCGGCGTCTACAACACAAGCGATTTCAGGCGGCCTAGAAGAAGAAATCCAAGGGATTGAGGGAAGGGGGAGCATGGAGGCCAAGTAACTGGTCTTCCACGTCCAATCCACCTCGATGTAGCTTGTAGAAAAATGTGGCATTTTAACATGGAGATGGATACGTACCACAATCGAAAAATGTACTGGTTGACCCCCATGCTTGAACCACACGTTCTGGGGCAGTGGCCGTTTCTTCCAGCAGTGACTCCGAGATAAATGAGAAATTTCCATATGTACAAGCTTCTTCAACCCTACCATGGTACTCCAGATCCCCATTTTCGTTTGACCACTCCTCTCGTCTAATTCATTGTCCTCTCGGCGGCTATTATTATCACGATTTTCATCAACTAAACGGGGTTTGTGACCCCATGTTCTGTGATGAATTGTCGTCCGCCTGCTGCCTATTATCACCCTTTTGAATTTGTAGGTTGAATTCGGCAACACTCTGTGTAATACTATAGAGTTATATAGATTTTATGTATAAGAATCATATATAATACTTTTGAGCAGCGGTCGCCAAACTTTTTGGACTCACGGAACAATAAATTCATAATTTAAATCCCGCGGATCATTAATAGGATTTTTTAAGTGCTAAAAATATTTATAAAAAAAATATGATCCAAAAACATATAAAGAGAAGAAGATTTAAGATCATACCTGTCAAACACCAATATACAAAAGAAAATACAAACAAAAACTTCCTTAATAACCCAACTAATGAATTGAATACTTTTTGTATTGAACTCAATATGTCCACAAGCCCACTTTTAAATGCTTCAACTGATATACATATGCGACATGAGAGTGAAACATAAGACAACTGTGAAACGAGACGAGACAAAATATGTAGATAAAATAAAGCAGCTACAGCAGTACGGTTAGTTTTACCATGGAGTTATTCTATGAAATGCCGTTATTCTATAAAGTAGCGCTTTTATAACATTTCACGTATCGTTATGAATTGAATATTATGTTTCAATGCATCATAAAACATAACTTACTAATGAGTAAGTATATTACACACATTTTTTTTTCTGGGGACCAGTGAAATTTTCTCGTGGACCACCACATTGGCGACCTCTGCTATAGAGATATATATACTGTCTGTTATAGAGATATATAGACTGTCTATATATATATTGTAGAATTATATTGACTTCCTGAATATAAATGCATTTTACAGATTTTAAATGAAAACTTTTCAAATAACATGAATCTTTATGTGTATTTCTCAGACATGCACTTAATGTACAAGTATTAACGTAATTGGAATTGTATAAAATATAGAAAATATTGTAATATTATGAGATCTAGGAAGCACAATTCTTATCATATTTGATATTTGGTGGGAAAATAACAAAAAGAATTTATTTCGACTTCCAAAATGAATAATTTAAAATTATAAACTTTTCACCAGTTTTCTCGAAGATTACTTCATTTTCATAACCAAATTTAATTCATTTTGGAAATCACAAAGCTCTCGGAACAAGTCTGAAAATTAACAATCGAGTTATAGTTGAACATTTAATCTAATTCTTTTCGAGGGAATTCATTAGAACTTTCATAAAAGGACTGTGAACTTATGACACTATTTCAAAGTTTCTGAACAAAAGACGAATTAATCAGACTTTCAAAATTGCTGGAATTTTCGATTATAACTTCGAGTAACAAGTAAGTCTAATTCAGACTGCTGTCCATTTTGTTGTCAAAATTATTCCATAACGGGAATTGCCTATTTTCGGAGATATTTAATTGAAAACTCCCAAGATAAGAGTTCGAATTTACATTTATGCGAAATAACACATTCTCGCTTCTTATAAATTCAAACATTTCTTATTGAATGCGAGTTTTTATTAACTTAACTCAAAATATTTGCTTACAACTAATATTAAACCAGTTCGTATATAAACTATTCGGAAATTATTAAATAACTTAATTAAACTTTTATCGTAGACTTCAATATATGTATCGTAGACTATAACTGTTTTTTCATTAACTTAATTCGAAATATTTGTCAACACCGAATATAGAATTATTTGGCAAACTATTCGAAAATTATTCAATAACTTAATTCAGTTTTTATTGTTAATTTCAATCTATGTGAAAGTATTTTATTCATATTTCATGAGTGTAGAACAGTGCTTCTCAAAGTTTCAATATTTGCGACCGAATACTCAATCATAATTTTCATTACAATAATACCGGGTTGGCAAAAAGTCTATATAAACTTTAAAAGCTTATAAAATCCGGAAAATTAAACAAAATAAAAAAAAAGGTTTGCAGGTTTAGCATCTATAAATCTTGGGATTTTTTTTAAGATAAGGAAAAAAATCTGCCTACAGATGGCGCTGGTACAAACGACTGAATTGGAAATATGCAAATGAGACAGGTGATTACAAATACTGATGCTCTTGATCCAGATCTAATTCTGAGTTGCATGCCAACTAAGTGAACAAGGATGCTGAGAGAGAAAGACAAAGCTTTGTTAGTGAAGCTGCTTTTCATGAACAAGGAATCAGCGACTGTTGCACTGCGTAAATTCCGACTTCAGTAAAATGTGAAGACTGAAAAGGGCCTTCAACAGTGATACGCCTCATAAAGCTTGTTCAGCGATTTGAGGAAACTAGATAACTCGAGAATTGTGTAAGATCCGGACAACCAGGTCTAAGAATCATTAGCAAACGTTGCAAGCTTACATGGCCTTTTCGGTCTCCAGATCTGACTCCAGTAGACTTTTGGCTGTGGGGATATTAAAATTCTCAAGTGTATTAATCCCGTCCATCCAATCTATCGGAATTGAAAGATGCAATCCACCGAGAGCTGTCATGTACCAGGCGGACATACTGCACTCTGCCATTGCTGGATTTAAGACACGCTCGGAATGTGTCATACTTTGGTGTGGTGGATATGTGGAACACATGCTGCTGTAATAAATGATTCGGTAAAGTTATTTCTCTTATTTGTGAGTCTTTCCTTTCACTTATGTACGAAACTCTACCTATTGATTGTTTTTTGAATTTTTTTTTCTTTTTCTTATTTTAAAAAAAATCCCGTGACTTATCGATGCTAAACCTGCAAACCGTTTTTTATTTTGTTTAATTTTCTGGGTTTTATAGTTTTTTAATGTTTATACGGAATTTTTGCCCAAATCGGTACTATTATTAGACGGTAAAGCTACAATACGAATTTAACCTCTTAAGTGCCACCGGCGTATATAAACGTCTACCTCAGCCAAAGCATTAATTGCCCCGGACGTATATACACGTATTTCCGAAGTATGATCATTTCTGTGAGCTGCTATCCAGAAAATTATTTTTTAAAATGCAATAAAAGGACCTTGACAGTATATGGGAAGAATTTACTTATTTGAAAGGATCCGCTTTCTTTTATATATTTATTCCTTTTCTCCCCCCCCCTTTCTTTAATACATCCCATACGTGCGCTTATGTGTAAAACAGTGGCATTGGGGAATGAATAGTGAAAATTTTAATCAGCAGTTAAGGGATTAATAACAAACCATACAAATTATCAAGATAAGTGTTAATTTTTGTGTATAGTTTTATACATGATAAGCCCGTGGTGTCACTGGTAATTATGAAACTTGTTCTTAACTTAGTATTGTTAAAATAATTATAAAATACATTGGGCAGTACTGATACATTTATAAGTGTATTCTAACAGTATGAATGTGTTTTTATTTTTCATTATGTCCGAATGTATTTTATTTGTTTACTTTCATTAAATTAATATTTTTTTTTAAATAATCTTTTGCTTTCAACATGCTCACGCCCCCTAGTAGAGTTACCATGCCTCACAGCTTGAGGAATGCTGCTATAGAATGTTGATTTGAATTGTCATTTTACAAATTTGCAACATTTGCAAAAAAAAACAACTGTCACTTTCCAAGTTTGAATATTCAATTTTTTTTTTCACAACGATTGATAATACATGGTATTTATCCATCCATGAATGTTGGCGCATTTTATAACAAAAGCAATAATTAGCATAACAATAGATTTTTAGCTATAAACGATGTTCTTTATAACAAGTGTTCAACATGTCGGCCATCATTCTTCAACAATACCTGTAATCGAGGAGACAATGTTGAGAACAACACTATACAACATATCTGTAAGTATGGTAAGAAATTGCCTTCGAATGTTGTCTCTTAGTATCCGTAATGAATTCGGATGATGGTGGTAGACTTGCGACTTCAGGTAAAAATAATGACACGGATTGAGGTCTAGGGACTCGGTAGGCCATTTATAACGGAAGTGACAGCTCAAAACGCGATCCTCACCAAACGATGCACACAAGAGTTCTTTCATACCCTTCTTATAGTGAAATTCGAAAAACTGCAGTAACAGAGATTCTTTTATTCTGATAGTACAGCTCTACTTATAATACTTTTTCTGGTAACGTCAACATGCTGCAATTGCTGGTGCATCTGTTTCCTCTCTAACTACAATTCAATTTATACGCTATTTGTATGCGGCGTCATTGACGTTTTGCTGTCCATCTGTGTTGGTTATTTTGGCTCTTTTTTATAGTCTTAATTAAATTCCATGTCATTTGAAGCATGTGTGTTAATTTTTACCTCTCTACGTACATTATTTCGGGAATTATTTAATTTTCAAGTGTTAATGGACTTTCGGGTCATCTTGTACATTGCATAGAAGGGGATAGTAAATACCAGAGGTGGGCGGACTTTTCCAGGGTACGGGCTACTTCTGATGTTTAAAAGGTGTGTGACGGGGCTTTATCGTGTTTTCATACTAATCCTGTTGGGAAATCTTTGGGGCCAGAATTGAGTTATTTCACAGTCAATCCTCTCAAGAGGAAACCGTGATATTCAGATTAGTTAGTAAGTTAGTAGATATATAGTGAAGGTTTTGTAATCTCAGGGAAGAAGGAGGAAAGAAGCCTTGATGCTGGACGCCGTGAGCTGATGGTAAGGAATTAAACTTAGAAGCGTAATTATAGAACGGGCTTTAGTGAGCTAAGGATATTAAGGAAGATTAAGATTCATAGGATAGCTTTGCTTAAAGATAAGTGGTTAGGATTCCAGGCTCTTATTTACATAGAATTTAGGGATACATTATACCACTCCTGATTGCCTTCCTATTGTAAGACTTGCTTTGTTCAATATATTTATATAATAATAAATTGTATTTATTATAGCCAACTTGGGTGATCAATTTTTACCTCCCACGAATCTAGGTCGCGTAGTTGAGGAGATGGTACCCCCAGGGAGGGGGTATCACAGGTGTTGCGGTCCACCCAGTGGCATAAGTGTGGTCTTTCTGTATTGCAATGTGTTTTCTTTTCTTAACACCTGTTTTCGACATTGTACCCTACTTTTAAAATATGACAGATTACTATTTTTACTACAGAAAAATATGTAACACAAAATTGCCAGGTTGAATGCTTGAACAAATAGGAGTGACTGCTAGACCTTGGATCGCGAGCGTATTCAATGCAACGAGCAGAGAACACACGTGATCGAATGAATCTGAAACCGACTTATGTACTTAATTTATTCGCTGCTGAGTGCCACGCTATCGTAGGACATGACATCAACACAAGCACCCATTCCCATGGAAATGCGGGGCATAGAATGATGTCTCAGTAGCCAATCGCGTGCTATCGTGGGAAGTGCTTATCATCATTTGTTCTCCCCTTCAGTCAGTGTGTGGGCAAAAATACATTTATACGGTTGGCATCACAGTCATCACTTTTTTCCTCTACAGCAGCAGTCAACGTGTTAAGCGCCATCGTGCGCTTCAATTAAAGGTATATGTGTGTCATCTACCCATTTTCAAATCATTTGCTTAAGTAAACACAGTCGCCTCTATTGTGAAAAGCCGATTCTCCAATCTAGCTGGCGTCGGTGTTCCATAAATATGTTTATTTTAGTATGCGCGTCTTGGTTCTAAGTAAAGGCGGTCACCCCAAAATGTCTTGGCGATCCACCGGACGAGATCGCGATCGACTTAATGATCATTCCTGGTAAAGACAATTCGAGAAAAATGATCATGTAAATATCAAATGCGAATAAATCGAATTCTTTTCAACAAGGCTCAAATATTTCTTTTCCAAATAATTCATGTATTTACAAAAAAGAAATTCATTTACTAAAAATTCCACTGTATCTTTAGCTCAAATGTAGTTAAATCCTTTTTCATTAGGAAACTGAAGTGTAATTTCAATTGGAAAATTGTGAAATTATTTCCAAATATCACTAAACATAATACATTAACAATCTTAGAAAAATAAGAGGAAATCCTTCGTTTAACGCTGATAAAATTTAGTTTAATTATTCTAAATGAATTTTTTTCTCTTAGACCATAATTACCAGTTTTAGGTTTTTCTATTAAATATAAAACTAAAAACATATATTCAACATTAATAGTGTTTAAACTATTTTAAACACTTTTAAGTAATTAACTTAATATTTACTCTCTACTCATTTTCAATAGAAACCAATTACTTAACGGTGAAGGATGATAAGCTTGAGTTATCTTTATACGAGAAAATTTTAAAGAAGCTTTTTTAAAATATTCTTTAAAACAAGTTCTTGCAGCTTTTTATGAATTCAATACACATTATAAGAGATAAGCAAACAAAAGTAAAAAATAAATCTTGAATTTGATAAATTTAAAGCTCGATTTTTTGATGCCGCAGGAAAAATGAAAATTCTAAAGAAAGTAAACTGAAAAATAAATGAATAGTGATAACATTTACAAAATTAGGAAAAAAATATTTTTGTTATATCTTTTCACATACGCTTAAAATTTAAGTATGAAAATAAATTGTATAAGTTCAAAGGAATACTTTTGAATAATGCTTCACCTTTTATTATTTTCACCTTAAAAATTGAATTAATAATACTCTATTAATTTCGTGTGTTGTATTTGCTGCAATAAGCGCTTCTAACTGTTAATTTGAGTACAACGCAAACCCACTTCCATTTTTTAAATCGAAAATCATTTCTATACTCTCGTCGGTAGATAATGGGGTTTTGCCCTCCAGGGCTCTAACCTTAAATATTGACATTTGGAAACATTGATAGCTAGACTATTTGATCTTTAAAAACATATTTTACTTTAAAATAAGAATTTAATATTAAAATAAAAAAAATATGTGTGTGTTCTCTTGGAAGTTCAAGGTTAAACTGATTTTAAATGTATAAAAATTTAACTGAAGATAATGGATGGTGAAAACTTCCCAAATGGAGAAAATACTCCAAAAAAGGTAGCTTAGATTTGATCAGGAGGATGGAGGGAGTTTAGCCAAGCTAATCCGGATACAACAAAGTCTTAGGTAAAGATATGAAAGATATTCGTGGGAGATGAGCGTGATGAGATGATAGGAATCAATCTGATTGATCCACTCCGAGTCGAACAGTGGGAGGAGTTACGGAGTAATTGATTCCCTTGCGTAGAACATTGAAAAAGTATGATTTTGAGGATAGAAATAAATAACTTAGAGAAACATACAGTGGGATTGATTTATTTAAATAAAGGAGTCAATTAATATGTTTCTTCTAGGTTTATAATTGAAATTGAAGTCAGAGATATTTCTCGACATACGAGGGATGATAAAAAAAAAGCTTACAAGTCGAATAAAGAAATATTTATTAACAATAGACAGAAAATACAAAAGGGAATTAAGAAGCATACGTGCCTATCACTTTTCAACATAATCACCAAGTCTATTTAGGCATTCATCAGAACGCAGAACCAACTTGTTTAACACATCTTAGTAGAAATTAGGTCCATGTCCATTGATCCAAGTCTCGGCGGATGTTTTCACAGCACTATCTGAAGGCAACCGTCTGCCGGATAAGCGCTCCTTCAACCTCGGGAACAGGAAATATTGAATCATTTTGAATAATTTTTTCAACTCGTGCCGTGGTTGATTTCTGTCTTTGAAGAACTTGGCCAGCCGCTCCTGCCATTTGCGGTTTTTTGACATCCTGTCTGCCTGATTGAAAAGAGTGACACCGTTTCGCTACATGTTGTCAGCTGTGAATGTAAGATGCGAACACATTCTTTGCCCACAAAAATTGAATCATGGCTCGCACTTCCAAAGGTGACCAATTTTCTAAGCATCTTGTCATTTCAATCGTCCTGAACCGTCAGGGAATTTTCTCTACCTATCCGCACACCAGCTGTATGACAAGTAGCGCTATCTGTCTCCACTCTGGGGAAACAAATTTCTCCACAATATGTAGTTCTTAAAATGAGCGGCTTGTAATCTTTTTTTTTTCTGATCATCCCTCGTACTTTGTCCAATAGTAGATGTTATAGGTCTTTATTCCTTATGGACCAGCGAATTTCTATAAAACATTCCACTTTGTACATAACAAAAAAGCATAGATGTTAATTGCGTTAAAATTCATTAGATATATTATTTATGTTTAAATTCTGTAAATATTTTTTTTGTGTTCTTATTATTTATTTTTCCTTCAAAGTTCTCAAAATTTCTAACATTCTTTATAGGAATGGGAAGAAACGCCTTCGACTATCATTTATTTTTTCTCTTCCTCAATGTCTTTGTGTGAAATTCCACTTTCGAAATCTGCTCAGTTTTATAAATGAGCCGATAAAAGATGATAAATCTTCCTTTTCTGTTATTTAAGTCGATCATTTCGTCTCTTTCCTTTTACTACGTGAAGAGAAGCGCTATTTCTCTATTTCTTTCTTAAGTGTGTATTCGAATAGCGGTGTTTATTGGCCATTATTTGTAATATCTATATTTTCAGCCTTTATTTATATTTCACTATGAAAGGAAGATAAAAATATCGTTGATAAAAGGATACATTTTGAAAATCGTTCAGAGGATGTATTCTCTTGTGTTTAGAAATTAATGCTTAGAATATTTTAATCATATTGCTCTATACTGAACAATATTGAGTTCTTCCTTTTCGAGTAGTATATATTTTATGCTATTCGCATACAGATTAAGGTTTTTCTGAATTCTGTGCTAAAACTTTTCATGACGCTGAATTTAGAAATGTCCATTAAAAAATATCAAGCAAACTTTAACATTAATCAGCTTTTTAATACGCTTTTTTTAAGTTTCACTTGTATGTAACGGAATCTTTGAACTCGATTCTTAGTCACTTTAAAAGGTCAGATTGATTCGAAATTTTGTACACTTGTCAAGGATCGATGAAAATATAGTAATTTCATAATTTTGTTCCATTGTCCTGATCAGAATAATTAGGAATTCTATTTATAGATTTGGTGACTAATTCTGTATACCACTTCCAAATTTGGTGACTTCTTGCATAAACCATTTTCAGATTTGGTGACTAATTCCATATGCTATTTCCAGCTTTGGCAACTAATTCCAGATTTAGCGACTAAAAGATTAAGATGCAACCCTAAAACCGTGAATAGGCTTGTGGTTAATACAAATAAAACAAAAAAGTGTTCTTTATCAGAGAAAGGGTAGGGTGGACGCGTCAGCAATTTCTTACCATAATATAAGTCTAGTTTTTCTGAAAATGGAAATAAAAAAAGGACTCGGGCATGTGAAAAAAATAATTTATGTTCTAACTGCTAAATATTTTTTATTTTTATAAAGTAATATATATACGTTCAGAAGTATGATATGAATTAACATTATAGCAATATGTTTAAGAGATGATAACTTAAGTTCTAACTGCTAAATATGTTTTTATTTTGATAAAAAGACGTTTTGACGTTTAGAAGTGATGATACGAATTAATATTATAATAGTAGAACTTTTAAAATGTGATATAATGCAATTGACATTTAATATTTCTTCTTAACACACTTTCATTAGTTAGACTGTATCTATAGAGACGGAATTTTTGAAATATAACGGTATGGGACTCATCCGAGGCCCCGTAAGCGGAGAGAATAAATACCCTTCAGACTCGTTAATTAATATCCATTGAAGAGCAAGACTAATTCTAGCAGCCACGCAATTCCGGCTCCAAATATCAAACTCAATGATAAATTCAACAAAGAATAAATGATAGTTTTAAAAACTAAAAAAATAGGCTTTTATTGTAGCTTGAACTAAAAAATGAAAAATAAATTATTGCTTAAAAAAACTTAAAAACACGCCTTTATGGTGAATCAAACTAAAAAATAAAAAAATAATTCTTAATATAAGAATAAAATGGTTAATGAGAAAATTAATGTCATTGCGATAAAAGCGTGGGGTGCTTTGTACTGCATTTTTACACTAACTCAGCATTCCGGAATAAAACTAGTAAGAAACTATAACAATTAATTTCGAGAGCCCCACACTTTTACCACAATGACATTAATTTTCTCGTTAATCATTTTATCCTTATATTAAGAATTATTTTTTTACTTTTTTGTTCGATTTACCATAAAAGCGTGTTTTTAGTTGTTTTTTTTTAAACTATAATTCATTATTTTTAATACTTAACTTGCATAGCTCTATTTTGTTTTTCTTCTTTGCATCATACAAAGTATGTATTATTGCATAGCTAAAATGTGAGTATATGATCGTAATCAGTATAATTTATGTATATTTTACATATTTATTGAGATAAAAGTACTTTATATATATATATTGATTGATTGATTGAATATTAACGTCGCACTGTTCAGCAACACTGTTTTGGCGACGGACCACGTAATTTTGAACCATGGTCAAGTGACGTGGACGACACCTGAGCTGGCACCCCCCTCTCCTAACTACCAAACCACACCAACGGGAGGACGTTTCAGCTCTCGACAGATTTAAGGTGCATCGCTGCCCTACACGGCGGGTCTTTAGTGGTATTGGGCTCGAACTCGTGACAAGGCAAGCCACGATCCGATACCTATACCATTCGGCTACCGCGGAATTGGAACCTAATTGAAATTTTTTATTTTATCAATTTTTTTAAATATATATTAAAACTATATTAAAAGTTATAGAATAATTATGGTATGTATGTCCAGCATAAATTCGAATTTAATAAGATTTAATCTGTTTTATAAAAGAAAAGAAAGAAAAAAAATATTTGGCTGATGATGATTGTTTTACTTTATTTTTACTCTAAATATTTGTAATCCATAAAAACATTAATGGTAAAAAATAAAATTTTTTTAATTTAAAAAAAAGTTATGTATTGCAATTGATTTTGGCCACGAAATAAGGCACGGCTGCACCTATTTTGCGTTAATCAGCTTATGTTTTTGATATGCAGAGTTAAAAAAAAAAATTACTCTGCTACATAAAGAAACTTAAGCTATCCCCCCAATGCAGTGCTTCTCAAAATTTCAATATTTGCGACCCAATTTTCAATCATAATTTTCACCGTGCCCTCCTCCATACAATAATAATGTATCGACACTAATTGTGACACTAAAGCTACAATACGATTTTAATTATAAACCGTACAAGTTATCAATATAAGCATTAAATGTTTCGATAATTTTGTATATGGCAAGCCCATGAGAATCACTAGTGATTATTAATCTTGTTCTTAATTTAGAATTGATAAATTAACTATCAAATATATTATGCAGTACTGATGCATTTATAAGTATATTACATAATGTTAAAGGCCCAATGGACGAGTGGTAGTATATCACGCTTCCCCGCCATAGGTCCGGGTTCTATTCCCGGACTGGGCAAGGTCCACTCAGCCTTTCATCCCTATTGCAGTGGGTCCATAAAGGAGTACCAAGCTTGCTTGGTGACTTAAACGCTGGGGGTCTCGCTTCAGACTGGTCACCTAATCGGGACATCTGCTCATATATCTCAGCGCCCAATGGTCACGTATACTGGGATAGGCACAATGGGCCCTGGTCCTCATGGGCTGTTGTGCCACTGTGTTTGAGTTTATATCATGTAAATGTGTATTTTATTTTTATTATGTCAGAATGAATTTTTATTTATTTATTTATTTATTGCTTCCTTTCAGTAAATTTGTAATTTTTCAAATCTTTATATATTCGACTTTTCAATATCCTCCAGCCTCCTTCGTAGGGTTATTACGCCCTCCTTCGGGGTCGTGCCCCGCAGTTTGAGAACCACTGCCCTAATGGATGACTTTATGTTAAGTTATATATCTCGATGTAAATTAAAAAACATAATATCGCTGATTGCGGAAACAAAAAATTCCTCACAATAGTGCATTCGTTGAAACCTGAAATTAAAAAATATCCAAGAAAAATTTTGATTTAATTCTAATTTTCATTTTAAAGTCAATGATGTGAAGAAAGCTAGTTCTGGAAACAAAGCGGATAAAACAGGCAAATATTTTTTTATTTATTTCTAATGGCAGATTATGAACAGAGTTACTAACACAGTTTATCAATCTGCCTAGTACATCTCCGAAAGCTGGTATCTCTTTTTAGTGCGGGGCCATATTGGCGGATACCAATCGTCGCAGGTAATTTTGACGCCCAGTTTCCTCCCTAGAGGTAGGCACCTGAGCTCTGTCGATGCGAGCCTTGTGTACTTGGATTTAATTTTGCCTAGAGCATCCCTAGGGATCTTTTACATGCCGTATAATCATACGACATGACCGCTGTCGATTTTCTGCATCATGAAAATCCACCGACTTGTGCCGGGGTCGAATCCGTAACCTTTGGTACAGAAGACCAGTGACAAACCGACCACGACACCCAACCGACTAGCAAACAAATATTTTTACAAGTAATCCAAACTCATCCTAACATGCATCTACCCCTTTACACTGCAAATCTTCATTGGCACCAAAACTCATACCAAGTAGTTCGTCACCATGATCCCTTGGCTGCTATCACCATTCGAATGCTTTCGAAATTAAACGTATACTTAGCTAAAAAATACTCAGTGGAGCAACAGCCTATGAGAGCCAAGGCCTACTGTGGCCATTTCAGTATACGTGACCTTGGGTACTAAGGTACATGAATAGATGTTTCGGTCAGATGGTCAATCTGACGTGAAACCCCCAGTGTTTTGTTCCCAAGCGAACGTGGTACTCATTTAAAGACACACTGAAGGGAGGAAGTGAAGAATCAACCTTGCCCATTCGGGGTTTGAACCACAGACTTATGGGGAGGGGGATGCCTACCACTCAATCTCTCTTGGGCTTTCATTTTACTTTCATCACAGTAAAAGCATGATTCTTTGTTTTTTTTT
>BMAV01003152.1:0-101552 GCA_019973955.1 Trichonephila inaurata madagascariensis
AAAACCCCCAAAAAGCCCTTTTTCAAAGCAAAAAAGATGATTTAAGTTACGATAATAAGCCATCTTCTCTTTACGAAGATTAAGTGCTAAGTGTTTGCTCCGGAATGATTCGTGTATCTTAGTTCAGTAATGAAAAGAAACTCATGAAAGAAGAACGACCAATATAACGGCGCAACTTTTCTAGAAGAATCCATTCTATAATGATGTGGGATGTGATAAACAATGGAAGCTTATAAATAAAAAAAAGAAATTGATAGGTACACCATTATAGTTTCGTTCGATACGAAGTGTGAGAAGAAAAAGAAGAAAAAAATCAAAATGTCACATGGACAGTAATGGATACAAGATGAATGGCTGACTTGATTAGAGGCGCACCCCCAATTCTTTGGGCAATGATTGAATTCGATATCTGTCCAGTTCATAGGGATCTTTTTCCACCCAACTGAGAGTTGATGGACTGGTACTGAAGAAAAAGAACTTTTTTATTGTGCTATATTTTGTTGCTATAAACCAGAACAGTAAACAGGATTTCATAAATTAACAGGAAAACAAATGTTTAGTGTTAATTTAATTATGTATTATATTGTTATTTGTTATTTTTAAATAAAATTTTTATAAATATAAAATTTTATTTAAAAATAACAAGAGCTAAATTATAACAACCATGGTAATATTAAAAATTTTATTTTTAACTCTATAGATATTTACATATTTATCTTGATGTGACAATAATGTATTACCTTTGATTCCTGTTTTTAAACTGTTATTAATTTTTTTAAAAAATGTATTTAAATAGAAGAGCATTTAAAGGGACAGTTTACCCTAAAAATGAACAAAATAACGAATTTTTTTAATTGCTGCATTATGAGTTGTGTGAATTTCTATACATGTGTAGTAGTTCTAGCTACATTATTTTAGCCAGTTATTTAACTTTTTCGAACAGTCCTTTTTCAAAGCGGAAAGCGAAACTATAACATATGAAGTCTGTACATAGCTCTTTCATTTATTTTATTAACCTTTTAAGCAAAGTTTTCAAGCAGAAATGTAGTTGATTAAAATACTTATACTACAATAACTACACAAATTTACACTGACCTCGAAAAGTTTAGGAACAATCGGTTTTTTGCGCTTTATTTGCAAAAGAATGAATGTAGAAACACCAAATTTGGATGACATAAGCACAAAACAGTTATGTATTGACTGCAAAATAGAAGTTTACAAAACTAAAATCCAAAATGATTTATAACAAAAAAAAAAGGCAATCTCGCTGGATATGTCCATTCTTGGAAAAAATAATAATCACAGTTTTATGTGGTAAAATGTCAGAGAACCATTGCAAAAATGGGTTTTAAAAAACGTATGCCCACCCCTAGCTTGAATGCATCGGCGGCATCGAATTTCCATGCTGTCAATTAAATTGTCGGTTACCGAAATGGGAAGCGAAGACCAGATACGGAATAAGCTTTGTTCCAGCTCTCCTAAAGACCTTGGAGGTGGACTTAAAATAGCAACCTATCTACCAAGATAGTCCCTAAGATGGTCTATCGGATTTAAGTCTGGAGATCAAGCTGGCCATTTCATTCGCTCCAAACCAAGACCCTCAAGATATTCCTCAACAATTACAACTCAATGAGGTCATGCATTATCATCCATCAGAATGAAGTCATTGCCAATTGCACCGGCATACAGGTGGACATATGGATCAAGGATCTCATCCCGATATCTCACACCAGTCAGAGCTTCTTCCTGGAACACATGCATGTCAATGTGACCACCGATTGAGATCCTTGCTTAAACCATTATTCCACCACCTCGGTAACTGTGTCTTTCAACAGTGTTGGAGTGATGATATCTGGTGCTTTATTCCCTCCAGATGAGCAGATGTCATGAATCACTCTCCAATGCGAATCGGGACTCGTCTGTAAAGAGTACAGAAGCCCATCGCTGTCTGGTGCAGGAAACGTGTTCTCTTGCCCAAGATAAGCGGGCCCTTCTCTGTCGTCTGTTGAGTAGTACACACACAACTGGTCTCCTTGCATAGAGACCTGAATTTTGAAGACACCTTCGCACCGTACTAGCTGATATTCTTCTCCCTGATGCTATAGAGTGGTCTGCAACAAGTTGCGGCACAGAAATCCTTCTTCTTCAGACCAAATGAGCGATACAACAATCTCCTGCAGGTGTTGTAGCTCGTGGTCAGCTAGAACATGTCTTCTGGACACAGATGCTTCGAATTTATATTGATCTTCTAGAGACATTGAACCACACTACGAGACACATCAAGACGCCGAGCAACATCAGCCTGTGACAACCCCATTTCCATCCATCTGACTGCCCTCCACCTTAACGAATCGTTCAAACGGCATCTCTCAGACATTGCGAGACCCCACTGCCTATTGTTCAAATCTGATAACAAAAGTTTTAAATCAACAAAAGTTACACGCATAATTACGAAAGCTTGATATATGCATATTTTTCTCTCACTCATATATATCTGTTCTATCCTATTAAAAAAAGGGGTTAGCTACTGTTTTTGAATAAATTTGTATAAAGTTCGTTTTTATCATTAATATAAACTATAAATTGTATTGTTACTGTCATTTTTTTACGGTGAGCTTCGAAAAACATGTTGTTTCTTAACTTTTGGAGGCCATTGCATATCAATAGTTTCTCATTCAGTATTAAAAATCCTTAATTGCAATTAGAGTGATTAAATATAACGAAGAATATTTTCAGTTTGGCTAAATTGCGAATTCTTTGATAACATCCTAAAAGATGTTGCATTTTTTTTCTTAAATAAAATCTTGTTCTAAAGATAAAATTTTTTTAAAAAGTCCATATTAGTATTTTAATTATAAGAAAAATATTTGAAGCATGAGTATTTTCAAAACCCAAATAATTTTAATTAATCACACATTGTTTTATCAATCACGAAAACTACACTATGCCTTTCATTTCTGCCAATGTATTATGCTTACTCTTTTATCATCGTCATCATCATAAATGGCTAAACAGCCCAGTTATGAACCAATGCCTTCCTCTGAAGTTTTCTCCATTACGACTTCAGATTGATCATTGATCCCCAGTTCTTTTCATTAATTGCAAGAAAATCAGATTCCACCGAATCAGCCCATCTCAAACGAGATCTTTCTTTCCTGGATCCAATCAGACTAAAAAGCAATACCTTTTTTATTGTGCTGTTAAGCATTTGAGTCACATGAGTCATCCAGATGATTTTATTTATCTTCAAAATTAAATAATGTCCTGTTGTTTCAATACTCTGTGTAGCTCAAAATTCAATCCCTATCTGTAATTACCATTTTCCTTTATAAAACCAAGTATGTAGATATTTCCTTTCAAAAATTATGATTGTGGTTTCCTCCAGTGCTTTTATTGTCTAAGTTTCAAATGCATATGTTAAGACAGGTCGGAAAAGATTTCCTTACTCTTTTATAAATATTGTTACGAATATTGGGTAAAATAATGTAAATAAATTGTATTTGGTTTTGTAATGCATTTATATATTATATTTATTTTACTATAAAATCGTAATATTCGCAAGCAAAGTCGTTCCTTACGTTATAATGGTGATTCAATGGGAACTTGGCGATAGAGTCAAGTTGGCATTCTTTTTGGTGACCAATTTAGCGAGTTTGTGACCCTATGGATTCTTCTGGAAATTAGCGGAGAAATACAGTAATTTCATGATCCATGACGCAAGCGGATCCTTCTCGAAAGATCCTTCAGAGGTATAAATAGGGAGACGCTAGCCGAAACTGTGTCAGTATTGTTTTGACTAGCAATTGTCTTGCCATGACCGTAAGATTGGACGAGTGATTAAATTGGCTGTTCAGTAGGACGGGCGATGCTTGTGAATAAGCTACCCTACTTGTATTTTAGATACTGATATTGTGTCTGAGCGCTGTAGAAGGGGTGAATCTCTTCTGATATGACTTATGCAAATTTTGCTTCTGAATCCCGTATTCAGGATTCAATTTTGATTTCAAGAATTGATTTTTGGCAATAAATTCTCATTGCTCTTAAAGAATTGTCTTGTTCTTTGCAATTGATCTGCATAAAATCCTCGAATCCCGATCAACGTATCAAAGTCATAAATATTTAAAAACGATAGTAATGTTTAAGGGCATCCTCAAAATATTAATCTATTTCTTCTCCTTTACACTTATCATTTGATTAAAAATAAATATTTAATTTAAGTTAACCATAATAGGCAATAAATGGGTTTTTTTAATAGCGCAACAATTTTTTTTTTGGCTCTAGTTTCTTTTTTTTTTTCTTTTTTTTTCAGAAATACAAAAGAAATAAAATCAACAACTGATGTCTGAGTCACTGTAAGTAATTCTTGTTTGGTGAAGAATAAAATCGGATGCCGTGTAGGTACCCTTCAAAAAGTTTTATAGTGGAATAGCTTCCAGCGGTACAACTATCAATACAGTTTATTATATATACATTTATAATACCTTCACCACACATTCACTATCGTACCAAAACTAAGTTTCAGATTTTAGAATTTCCTGTATAACTGATAAAGAAACATATTATAAAAAGTGTCAAAAATTATATTTCATTAACTACGAATGAGAGTTAAAATAATATCTTTTGTGTATGATTTTAGCAACATTTGATTTAAATTTTGTATTTTTGAAAAATATACCATGGAACAGAAATTTTCTTATTTTTGGTGCTATCCTATGAAACTGCTTACAGAAACACACACACGCTTTTCTCTTATACTCGTATGTATATACAGTCAAACCTCCTATAACGCGGTACTCTAACAGCGCGGTTTCCGTTCAACAACGTTACTTAGATATTTTTATCGTGCGATAATGTGGTTGCCATGGGGATAACGTATACTAGTGTTAGGTTTTTTTTTTTTTCCCCGCAGGATCTCTGCTCATCAAAAGTAACACATTGTTACAAATTTTGTGTAATGAACGCTTAAAATAGTGTAAATAATTTACATCTGGAAATGTAATACATTAATATTACTTTTTGTTGTATTTATTTTATGTTAAAATCTTGCCACCACCTCTCCCTTCTAAATCTAGTTTTATTAAGAAATAAAAAAAAGTAGTGATTATACACTGATCGAGGAATAAGTTAAAAGCGGAGCGCGCACTGAGGCATGGCGTAGACAAAACAAAAAGATTAAGGAATCGCGCCAAAAAGCGCTTGGCGCGTTGCACTCCTATATCAAATCAGTAACACCGGTGGAGTTACGCAGTCTGATAACTAGGCCAACGATTTGTAAGTTTGGTTCAAATGTCTTTGCATATGAAATTTAATTACAATCGGACAGCTCCTTCTGGATGCGTCGATTTTTTTTTCATAAGCGTATTTCATTTTAATTTAATACGTTTTAATATCTGTAGACAAAACAAAAGGATTAATCAATTGCGCCAAAAAGGTTTTTATTGGTCTCCATATAACGCGGTACGAATGATGTGATTTGTACTAATTCTGAGTTTCTTATAGCACGGTTTCCATACAACGCGGTAGACGGTTTCCATAGAACGCGCAACGAATTAGCCTGGTTTGTACGGTTAAATCCGAGTTTCTTATAGCGCGGTTTCCATACAACGCGGTAGACGGTTTCCATAGAACGCGCTACGAATTAGCCTGGTTTGTACGGCTAAATCCGAGTTTTATACCGCGGTTTCCATATAACGCGGTAGACGGTTTCCATAGAACGCGCAACGGATTAGCCTGGTTTGTACGGTTAAATCCGAGTTTCTTATAGCGCGGTTTCCATACAACGCGGTAGACGGTTTCCATAGAACGCGCAACGAATTAGCCTGGTTTGTACGGTTAAATCCGAGTTTTTTATAGCGCGGTTTCCATATAACGCGGTAGACGGTTTCCATAGAACGCGCAACGGATTAGCCTGGTTTGTACGGTTAAATCCGAGTTTCTTATAGCGCGGTTTCCATATAACGCGGTAGACGGTTTCCGCGTTATAGGAGGGTTGACTGTACATATAAGAGAAAAAAATTTTTCTAACTCATTTACTTACACACTCTAGACTAGTGATTCTCAACCACTGTGCCGCGGCACTTTTGTGTGTCAGCAAAATTTTTTTTTTAAATTAGTAACTACATTCTATGAAAAAAAATATAAAACATCCGGAACCGAATCTCTCGGCCGTTGAACCGATATAAGAACCATTCATAAATTTGTTTTTGACCATGTGACTATACTAGGGGAGAGAATTATTCATTACAACCAAAATTTAGATTGAAAAAAATTAAATGGATTCATTTATTATTTTTGGCAACCGATATATGTGTAACTTTGAATGAAGAGGAAAAAATAATTCCGCTCTGTAATAATCGAGATTTAATTTCAAAACATCGGAACATTCACATAATTCATTTTAGATTAAATTTAAAGATGATTATCCCATAATAGCAAAACGAGCTTTAAACATATTGTTACTATTTTCTACATTCTATTTGTGTGAATTCGGATTTTCAATAATAACAAATATAAATATGAAATAAATTACATTTAAAAAAAAAACAACTAAAAACACCATTTTATATTTAACCGAACAAATTAGTAACTTAACCTTTAGTCGCCAAATCTGGAAATGGGATTGGAAAATGAGAAATCGTTAGTCCTTATGATCCTGATCAGGACAATGGAACAAAAATATTAAGTTATTATATTCTCATCGGTCCTGGGCAAGTGAGCAAAATTTCGAATTAGTCTGTCCTTTAACAGGAAGTGAAAATCGAACTCAAAGATTCCGTTTCATAGAAGTGCAGCTTATAAAAGGGTGTTTTAAAAAAAGATTTAAAGACTTTTAAATGTACATGACGAAAAGAGAAGAGGGCGTTATCATTTTTACGACCAAATATAAACAAAATTATCAAAAATCATCATGCTCAAATTTCGCATTAAATATATATTTTTGTAAATAATTTCAAAATAATTACTCAATACACATTTTGATGTCTTTGTCGCACATTTATTTTATTTAACATTGAAAATTATTATCACAAACTATTTTGACACATATAGTGTATTATAGACAAGTAAAATACTTTTTTAAACTTATTGTATTGTTAATAGGCATCAAATTTTGAAATTATTAAGAGTGTACCGCAACCAAAAAAAGGTTTGACAATCCCTTCTCCAGACCTACAGACGTGAAATCGTTTCAGACGTCAGACATGTTTCAGACTGGGTCATTGGTCAGACAAGACTGGGGGTGGACGGCTTTATATGCATAGCAGTGAGTGAGTGAATATTAACGTAGCGCTGTTCAGCTACACGAGGGCTTTTGGCGATGGACCACGTAATTTTGAACCAAGGTCAAGTGACGTGGACGACACCTGAGCTGGCACCCCTCTCCTAACTACCACACCACACTAACGGGAGGACGTTTCAGCTCTCGACAGATTTAACATGCATCGCTGCCCTACACGGCGGGTCTTTAGTGGTACTGGGCTCGATCTCGTGACAAAGCCTGCCACGATCCGATACCTATACCACTCGGCTACCGCGGCCGTTATATGCATAGCAGACTTTTTATAAAAATCATGTTTTTTGAACTATGAGACAGATATGATTGTTTTCTCTTGATGAGTGGATGTTGCTAAGAATGGGTCTTGCCAAATTTGATTCCGTGGGTGATGTGTCACGTTATAGTGTTTCTTTTGTTAATTACAGATCCGATAAGAGTAGGGATTGTGGAAATCGACTTCCAAGATGGAGTTACGGTGGAATAAAAGCTAAATGTATTCCGTTTTAGAAATTCAGGTCTCGTCCTTTTTAAATAAAAGGGTGAGTGATATAAGTGTATTCGCAGACAATCTAAAGATTAATGCTAAGATTTAGATATCAATAACTTAAAAACAATATGCATTATCATAAAAGATAAGGAAATATCCAGAGAAGCGAGTGGGTAACAGCTTTTATGTGTGTGTGTGTCTGTATACAATTTTAGCATTAAAGAAATATCGTAAAATTTCTTACATCTGTTTTACAGAATTTAAAGCAGTAATACATAAATAAAATCGAACATAAAACCTGAATACCATTGCACGGAATTCAAAGCATAATACACCACTTATTGCAACTAAGGGATGGTATAAGGAGGCAATATTTTAATTATTTAGTTGATTCATAACATAGTCCTTTACCTCTATTTTTAAAATTTAATAATTAAATATCTAAGCTGATAATACAAAAATAAATATTCTTCGAGATTAAAAAAAATTACCAGATATTCTGAATTAATTGACAGCTGAAGCAACAAAGTAACAGAAGTTCAAAGGTCAGTATCTTGTTTACTTCCAAAATAACTTTTATATTTACAGCGAATAGACCGATGTACAAGCCACCGTAAATCGATAATATATGTTTGAAATTTATCCAGTTTTTATAATTGGAATGGGGATAATGTATACATTTCTACTCATCTTCAACTTTTGAGAATATTTATTATTACGATACTCCAAATTATTCTAATAAGTTCCTGCATTAATTATCTTCAGTGAACTACGCGAAACCTTGGTAGAAGTGGCTTAAGTCACAACTATAATTCTTTTGATAAATTATTTTCCTTAGAAGCCGAAAATAAGTATTAATAGGAATTTATCTCAATGAAAATGGATGGATATTTTATTTACATAATGATACAAAGATATTTTTTGTGTGAGGGAGTTAAAAGATTTATTTCTTGAGATATATATATATATATATATATATATATATAATGAGCCTATTTCCTTAGATATATCTCCCTTTAGAGCTAATTTCTAATAATATCATGGTAGCTTAACAATGGAAATCTTTATTTTTATTATAGTATTCTTAGGCAATCATTTTTACTGTAATTCTAGAATACATATTAAGTCATATAGACTTATTTATTTCTAGTTCTAAATGAGCTTTGATTCATGGGGTTAAAAGTAAGATTAATGATAATGCCGAAACTCTTGGTTAGTCAAGTTTTGACCATTGCAGAGTAGTATTGATGTAGTCCAGCGATACTCAACCTTCGGCTCGTGGGCCACATGTGACCCGGTCATGGCCGCTGCACAAACAAACTCATTTATTTAAGAACAAGTATTAAAAATTTAACTCGAAAATCAAGAAATCAAATATATAAATTTTGATATCGATATCGTGCTGGTGTGAATAGTGGGGAAACATTTTTTTCCTTTTGTAATCGTAACAGTTAATATTAACAAATAAAAAAGGTCATTTTATGGATGACACTAATTTTTAACTAACCCTCATGTCTTCCAAGTGAAAAATATGTAAAGAATATATGTTGTTTGAAGACGATTAAGACCTTCCCTATTTAATAGGGAAATACAAACATGGATCAAAACAACTTGTTTGATTTTTCGTGAAAATGCTATGTTTAAAAAAATAGAATTTTACTCGTCACTATACCAAGAAACAAAAATCTTTTAATAGCTTCCTTTTTTTTTGAGGGTGGGTGGGTGGGTTTGGGGATTTTGGGTTTTTTTGAGAATCTCTTTCAAGACGTTTTTTTATTTGTCAAAACACCTTTGCAACAGCACGAAATATTTGGAAAAGGGTGGGGGCATGGGATAATTCATGAAAGGAAATTCAAATTACCCCATAACAGGGAAAAAATGTATAAAACCTACTTTTTTGTGAGTTGAGTTTGTGTGTGCGCGCTGGAGCTTATATATCTAATATTGTTTCAAGATAAAACCCAAAATAATTAATACTTTAATCAATTTTCCACTTATTAAAAGTCCTTGATCTACAGCATCCCCCAATTAATTCTCATGTTGCAGTCCACGTGATTTATTTGTCATATATATGTGGTCCGGTGGAAAAAATGGTTGAGTACCACTGGTTTAGTCGTTTAGAGTCAACCAGAGATTAATTATTGCTTCGCCTGTTGAGTAGGAGGAGCGAGGGCGTGTGAATACTCGTAAAACATATTGTAGTTTAGACACTGATAGTTGTGTCTGTGCGCTAGAAGGTGGGAAGGCTTTCCGAGATTTATTCTGCGAATATAGCTGCTGAAGGTAAGGGCTTGATTTTCGGCAATAAATTTCCATCGCTCTTAAAGAACTGTGTTGATCATTGCGACTTATTGGCATAAAATCTTTGAACCTAATATTCGTAACAATTTATATACATATATATATATATATATATATATATATATATATATATATATATATATATATATATATATATATATATATACAGTCTGAGAATAAAGTTCAGGAAATGAAGTCAGAATGTCCGATTTGGCAACACTGGCGAAAAAAACGCATCACTTACTTCGCGGCAGATGTTGAACCTTTGTTCAGCCAAACGTAGTTTGTGTAATCCATGTAATACTTGTTTCACAACAGTGCTTGTTCAGTGCATTGGTCCTTAACTAAGAACAGGAAAATGAATAAACAAAATATGAATTTAAAGTTTTGTTTTAATCTTGGCAAGACACCGACTGAAACGCATGCGATGTTGGTACGCGCTCATGAATATCAAGCAATTCCCATGAAGTATGTGTACAAGTAGTTCGTTTGTTTTAGAAAAGACCGGAAATGTGTTTCTGACAACCCCGTGTGGAAGACCGACGTCTTCTGTCAGTGACGAAAACATTGAGAAAGTTAAGAAATTAATCACGAAAGGTCGTCGATTAACTGTGTGCAGATAGCTGATGAAGTGCAGATTAACCATGAATCCACAACAAATCGCAACCCAGTATTTAGGTATGATAAAAACGTAGTAGATACGTATAGTACTACCCTAGTACACACATCAAGGTTCATGGTTTTTTTGTTCAATGTTCACCCTCACGCAGGCTATATCGTCAAAAAGTACCTATCAAAAAGGGAGGTGCAAACTGAACATCCACCATAGTTTCCAGATTTTAATCCTCCAGACTTCGTCCTATTTCCACGACGCAAACTTGCTTTGAAATGAAAGATATTTGACGATATTCCGGTCATCCAACGAACCGTGACGAGACTTTTGAACTTTATCCCCAAAAAGACTTCTTGCAAAGTTTCCAGGAAATGTATTGCAAATTTCAGCAATGCATAATTATGGCAGGTAACTAATTCGAAGGACAGTAGGGTATCTTTCATTAATATTTCACCTACTTTAATGTTACAGGACTATTCACCGAACTTTATTGTCAGAGTTTATATATATATATATATATATATATATATATATATATATATATATATATGTGTGTGTGTGTGTGTGTAGTATTTAGGGCTTAAAAAAAGTACAGCCAGTTTTTGTGGTTAATTCGAAAATAGAAAAAATTAAAAACATGATAATTGAAAGAATTTTGCCTTTAACAGCCACATTTATTGAATTCTACATAATTTTAACACGAAGCATGTTTGGAAATAGTAAATTGCATATGTTAAAAAAGTCCACTGTTTAAAACAAAAATAAACCAGATTTTGTTTGGAAAAAATTAATAAATTTTTTTATTGCGTAGAATGTATCCACCCCAACTTGCAATGCATTAGAGGTGTTGACATTATATAAGTCACATTTAAGTTGCCGGAGAATGGGGTAGGTAGAAACAATCAAATACAAAACAAAATTTGCTCTAGTATATTTAACCCTTTCATAGAGATCTAAAGACATCCTCTTATCTTCAAAGGTTGTACTAAAGACGCTCTTCTGGATGAATGTCCGGAGATCGAGTTGGGAATATAAATCATTCCAAGCTGTGTTTCTTAAGATATTCATCAACCAGCTTAATTAAGCTCGGTCTGGACTTACAATGTATGTAGACCAATTCATTGCTAAGAACATTAGTATATGGTGTGACACCAGAAGACGAGACCTCTTTCCGATATTTTTTAAGAGTCTGAATTCTTCCACACGAAGTCTCAATTCAGGCTGCCTCCCACAGATTCTCCAATCTAAACCATGATTGCAACATTTATATAAGTGTGTCTTTCAATATATAATGCTAGATTAATAATATCTAGTGTCTTCTTTCCAAATCGGCATGCGATTTGAATCACTTTCCAAAGTAAATTATGAAACAGAAGCCCAGTTAATTTACGCTCTTTTACAATGTTATGATTACTCTGATAACTTAATTTTTTTTAAATTTTGTTTTCATTTTATAATAATAAGCGTTATATATACATATATATATATATATATATACAAAATTCTCTACTAAGAAGAGATGTATATTACTGAAAAAAAATTGAAATTGCAAGATAACCAGACATACGATTTTAGGAAGGATATATGAGAAATTAAAAATGTAACAGAGTTTTTAAAAAATAAAAATACGGATGCTACAATATTATAAACATCCTTGACTTAGGACAGAGCTCTTATATATATAATAATTTATATAAAAGTGGGGTTGAACATGTTTTGTGGCCAGCCAACCTTCCCCTTTATGTTAATAATACTGAGCAAAATTCTATTGAAAATAATGGATAGAATACCTAAATCCATTACAAGAGAAATGTAATTTACCTAAAAATGGAATTAAAGAATACAGATCCCGCGTTAAATTAGAAATAATCGATCATCCAGCAACAATCTGTTGACTAACTTAAGCGTATCTAAATGTCAACCCTTAAATAGAACAACTCATTTGCATAAATAATGTCTTCTTCTTCGGGAGAAAGTTTTCAATTGAAAATACAGTTAAAAAAACAATTTTATCCCAAGAGGATTAGTTGAAGTTTCGCGGGTAGACCGGTTGCACTATTTTATCGCTATAACGCTTGAACTTTTGTATGATCAGTTAATTGTTAACATTACTCTCATTAATATGACATCCGTCAATTGTATGTCAAAATTGTTTTACTGCTAATAGTATTAAATATGCTTAGATGTATTTTAAAACATCAACTGTTAGAGAATTTGATAAAACATTGCAATACGTGAAAAATTATTAACTTCATAATATAAGATATTAAAATTTTGAATGAAAATATGGCTTTCATCTTTGAAAACACTTCAAAGGCAGCCAAAAGGAAAATGTTTTGGTGGTTGCAGTATTTCGTTCTCCTAAGAAATGGTTTTCATTATTTATTTATTATAGTTTAGCACTATTAATATACTGTGACAGTGCATAATTCGATTTTAACATGTATGGATGACTTAAGTGCTATTTTTTAAAACACACACACACACATATATATATATATATATATATATATATATATATATATATAAAATTGTTATATTTTTAAAGCAATAGATATTTCTTTAGACACATACAAGTTAACAGTTCACAAAACTTTATTTATTTCTCGTATACATCCATATTTTTCATCCTATCTTTTCCTTTACGAGAATTCTGCACCTAACAAAATAATAAGAGAAAAATGTGTTATCCCAGAAAACTAAAAATAGAAAGATGCCCGTAAAACATCAAATGATTTCCTTTTTCTCTTGAAAGCATTTCTTCAAAGTTTGGAATATCCTAAAAAGATGCCGCTAAGTGACTCTTAGTATTGAGGATTTTATCTTTGCCTTTAGTGATATAACATCATGGAATGAATTTTTTATTTTATGTGTACAACAGTTGTGTAAATATGAAATAAGTTTATTCGTATTCAGAACATATTTTAAAATAAATCAAAGCATTTTCGTAAAAAAAAAGAAATAATATTAATTTAATAAAATTTAAAAGTTTTTTTTTTCTTTAAAAATTCTATTTATTACAGAATGATGAAGTAGTAGAAATAAATTGTTGAAAATGAAGTATTGTTTCCTTTTTCATTTTCGCGTTTATAAATAAAATTGTGAACTATTCTTGTTTTAAAAATAAATAAATTAATACAGCAATAAACCTTATTAAACTATTTTTAATTATTCTGAAACTTATGCATGGGAAATTAAATTTAATACCAAGACTGCGCAAAACATTTTAACTTTTTAAATATATTTCAAAACTCATATATTTCAGCGCATGGTTTTTATTTTCTATTTTAAAATTAATAAGATCTTAATTTAGTTCTCCGAAACAAAAGGAAATTTCACTAATTTACAGTTATATGTGTTCTAGTAATGTTCAACATTAACAAAAATAATAAATTTTTTGTAGTGCTAAATATGTTACTTATACAACAAGACCAGCTTAAATAAGGAAAGCAAATGCATTTAATTCATAAAAGGAAGAACATAGCGATGCGCTTTAGAATCAATAATCACTCAGTTAAAAACATATGAATCTACGTATATCGAGTTTTATCGAAGCATTTTCCCTCCAATAAGATTATATTTTATACAATTTATTATTAATGAGAATTCTACAGGGCCTAATGCCATATACGAACTCGGAGGGGAGGTGAAGAACATCTTGAGGAAAAGCCATAATTACACAGAAAAGCATGGGCGGAAACGTAACCCTTTAGAGGTAAAGGGATACAAAGATTATAAGACTACAATGCAGAATGTAGTATAAAACACTTTATTAAAACAACTAAGAACAATAATAAATTAAACGTATGGCATCATAGCATCATAGGAGGTGTTTGAAATAGCTGTCGTTGGCATCTATGCACGCATGACACGGACGCGACAGGGATTGGCGGACATGATTGAAAATACTGGACGTTTCACGGATCATAGAAGCAACGTTGGATATTCGTGCCATTATGTCAATTTCAGAACTGACGAGCATGTCGTCGAGGCTCTGAAAGATCCATGTTCATTCACGTTCCGTGCGAATGTTTGATGATTCGGTTGCCACCTCGTTGGATATCTTTCCCCATACAACCGAATAGCAATACGTCCATTTCCGTTGGCTAGGCCGTAGCTGAAGTAGATATCCGCCAACTCAACGTTCATATAACGGTTCATGTTCATCATACACTATCGATGTTTGAAATGATCAAACTACATGCTCCAACCTTGCGAGGCCACTTGCAGCGTCACCTATCGCTTTCTGTCCATGCTTTCCTATGTAATTATGGGTCATCACGATGTTTTCTACCTTCCCTCCAAGATTGTACCGGCATTCAGGGACACCCTGTACATCCAAGGAGCTTTTTCTCATCAAGAAGAATATAAAGAGCTCATTCAAAGTCTCAAGACAGATCTCCAGGAAATGATTTATTTTAATATTTGGCATAAGAGCCCCCATATTGGATTCTCTAAAATATGTCTAATTATAACCAGTGGAACCCATTAAATATTTTCTGATCTATTTCGTAAATTTAATTGCAATTAAAAAATGCTAATTTTATAAAAAAATGTCAATATGAGAATTTTTTTCAGTTTTTGTAATATAAGCAATTGTCATTTTTTTAAGGACTGTTACCCTTGTAATAGTTACAAATTATTTCATTATTTTGTAATGTTTGACAGAATGGTAGTGAAAAAATTTCGAAGTGCTACTCATTATTAAGAATAAATTATTTTTTAAAGTTAATAGGTAAGTCTTCGTAACTTTGAAAACCGATTTTATTACTTAGCAAACTCAAAAAATTTAATATATTTTGTATGTAAAACTATTTTTTAAAATTACAGGAAATAGAAAATATTAAATTTTAGAGTTTGACTTATTTTAAGAAATAAATTTAAATATTTTGAACTCGTTTTTTCTTACATGTTTCATCACTATGATTAACTTATTAAACTAGTGGCGTAACAGCTCATGACGGCCAAGGGCTACTGTTCCCATCTCAGTATATACGTAACCTTGTGCGCTGCGGTACATGAGCAGATGTTCCGGTAAGGGAGTCAGTCTGAAGCGAACCCGAACCTGCGGCGTGGAAGCGCGGAATGCTACTACTCAGCCACTGTGGGCTTTGTAAACTTACTACTAGTGTAAAAATTTTCTTTCGAAGTAACCTCTTGTATTCACTATCACCGTAAAATCCGGCGTATAATGCGCACCGCCGTATAACGGGCACGTATACTTTCAAGCTGCAATTTTCAATTTTTAGGTATATTTGCCGTATAACGCTCACCCCTTTCTTTTACAAAGAAACATGAAACATACATGCGCAACGCTCTTACGTTTCGAAGTCATTTATTCGAGATATTATCCGACGTATTAGAAAAAAAATAAAATTCTTCAACAACTACAACTCTCTAAGTTAATAATTGATGTCATTTCTTTTAAATAAACAATTTTTCGATATATGTAGGTCTATTTTTTTTAGCTCATCTTTTCTTATTTTAAAGCCGTCATTTGTATACCCGGCGTATAACATGCACCCTTAATTTTCAATCTTATTTTTAGTGTTAAAAGTTCGCGTTATGCACTAGATCTTACGGTACCTCACTACTTATATTTATTTATGCCACTATGCATCTTCATTTTGAATTGAATTATATATTTGAATTGAAGCTTCTCGGGATAACTTCTGCACCTAAAATTTTATTGCAGCTAACTTGCATCTTAAAGAAATAAAAAAATTTTTTTTTTTTTTTATCAATGCATTTTATGAGCAGTATTAATCAATGAAATGGGTGATTTCCTCGCTTACTTTAAAATGACTTAAAAGAATATGACTAACTTAATTGTATAGAAAATAGCTTTTACGAAAATGAAGTACCTCGAAATGATTGATCATCACATGAGGTTCAACTTTTTATTTTCCAATGACAGTGGAAACTCTGGAAGATATTATCATTTTCTTGTTTTTTTCTTTTTTTTATATCTTATCGATGATTAACTTAAGACTTATTTTAAAAGAAAAATTAGTTGTTTTTGTCATTTCCATTCCTTATGATGCTGAGAACATATGGAACTTCAACTTTGGTGTTGGGATTGTTGTATTACTTGCTTTTTTTCTACACGTATTATTCCATAATTTTTTTAAAAAAAATAGAGTTATTCTGATTTTTTAAGACTGGCATATTTTTTGATATTCTGGAAATATTTAGAGGAAAAAATATTTTTTCTCTCTTCGAGACGTGACTCCACGTTCTTTTTCAGTTAATAGGTTTATTTAAAAAATTGCTCTTGTAAATTTCACTTCAAAAGATCCTAGTCAAAGTACTAGTACTAAAACAAGATACCCTTTTAATATTAAAAAAAGCATTAGAAGAGATAAAAGTAAATTAATTTTAAACTGTTTTTAATCTTCTTGTAAACATAAAAAAAGGACCTTTACGCTATAACTTCGTTTCAAAATGTTGCTTGTGCTTTTTTTTTCGGTTAATGTCTTTAAATTCCAAATATTTTTAAATTTTTTTCGACAGTTTTTAAAAAATTATTTTCTAAAGAAGTGTAGATGTGGTAAAGATACAAAATTATGACTAATCCACTACTTTGAAACTTATATGGTTGATTATGCAATTTAAATTTATAATCAAGTGACGAGAAATCCATCTGAGCTATAATCTCATCGCATTCATAAAATGCGAAGTGATAATTTGAAACCCATTACCATTTACAAGTAGCGAGACTTTTCATTTCGTGTAATGTATCTTACTATAATTTGAATTAAACTAATTTATTTCTCATTTAATCCAACCAGGCATTAAGCACACTATCTTAACCATTATGTCATTATGTAAAAAGCGTCTTTCATGTTAGAATTGTTCATTTTCCATACAAAAAGAAATAATTTTAATGTGACTAACAGTCTAATTTATTCTTTATAAAAATATTTAGAATCAAATATTCTATTTAAATGAAAGGTAAGTAAAAGAATGCTTGTATAGTAAAAGTATAAGAAAATGATTATTGAATTATCTAAATATGTTTTTATACGTGAATAAAGTGAATACTTCTGGTTTCTAAATGCTTCATATATAAATCATATCCATTTTTAGATACATTCGTTGACTAAATGTGTAAATATCCATTAAAAAAAAACAAATATGGTTTGTATAGTAAAAATCGAAATACGTTCTAGGTTAATCCATAACCGTACCGAATGAAAGAAGGAACGGTATTTAATTTTGATAGCCGCGTAAAAACTGATAAAAAATCAGAAATATGTGAATGTTCGTTCATGCGTATTTGCATTTATATATTTAATGTTTATACATTTAAAATTATAATATTTATCAGACATCTTAACCTCCTTACTACCGAGGAAAAGTTACGAAATTTACACCCCTCCCCCCGTGCCACCGTTTTCCCCTCAAGCGCATGTTGCTGCACGGTTTATCGGGGGAAAGAAAATGGATGTTTTTTTACCTAAAAATTGCTTACTTTCATTTTAAAAAAGAAATAATAAAATAAAATGAAAGGATAAAGTAATAAAATGAAAATAAAAAATTTAATCTCTAGAGTTAAATAAAAAATAAAATATAACTTAACAGTTTTGTGATATATTCTGAAACATGGTTGAACGCATAAAAAAATTATAAATCTCCTCTTACACACAATAGAGAAAATGACAGCAAATGAAGAATAGGGAAGAGCACACTCGAACGAAAACCCTGGAATGGAAAATCCCTTCCCCACCTCTTCTCCAATATAAGTAAATTCTTTAGAAAAACTGTCAATGCTGATATTGTATTACCCAAAGCCATGATACTTAATTTTAAGCAGAGAAAATACAAAAAGAACCATTATTTGAAGGACAGATATATTAATGTTTGGACATTTAAAGTCACCAGTTCATCAGACATCTTAACCCCTACTACCGAAAGAGGTGTAAAAACCTTCTAGACAGTTTAAACACAAAAGTACAAAGCTCTTATTGGAAGGACGATTCTAACTCTAGATAAAAGTGTATTAGTAACGTGTATACACGCTGATAAAAGATGGTTAATTATTAGTTGAATTTACGAAGTAAAATAAGAGAAATCTAAACGGAAAAATTTATTAACAAAATTAAATTAAAAAATGAAATCGATCGGCCATTCCCTGAAGTTCAAAAATATTTTATTAAAAAAGAATTATCATTGCAAGATTTCTGTAAATTTGATTATTCTTAGCATTCTCAAAGGAATTGGTTAAATGTTTGTCAGTTGTATAGGAACTTAACAAGCTTCTTAGAATATTAGTTTTTCAGTTGTATACCAAACAAATTCTTTTAAAATTAGTTTCCCATTAATGCAATTAATGCTGAGATTTTAATTAAAAGGACTCTGTTCCCCAATGTAAAGAAATCCAATAAAATAATATGTTGATTTTAAGTATTTGTTTTTAATATTAATGTATGAACCATCTCTGTTTTGTGTTAAGTTCTGTTGTTCAGAAGTGAGCATTTAGGTAGTAAAAAATAAATACCTAAAAATATTTGCCTGCGCTTTTATTTTTGATTTTGCGGTTCATCATCATTAATTTCTAATTAGATTTTTAATTGGATTTATTTAAGAAGGGCTGGATGTATCAACAAAATAACATAAATAAAGAAAAAAATAAATATTTAAGGAGACTAAAAGAAATTTCTTTCATTTTCATTGTGAAACCGTATTTTAGGAAAATTAAAAAAAATATTTTAGAACAAGAACTGTATTTATATTTTGGTATGACTCAAGAATCCAATAAATGCATTCGAACATCGTTATACTTTAAATACTTGGTGGTGAATATACTGTACAGCAAGTATTCTTTCTCATTCATTTAGGCTGCGGTACAAATAATGTACCAAGACATGCAGAGACAGCTTGTACCCCATGTTTTTGTAGAAGGGTGTCTTTCCTTGTCTTTTTTGCTACTTTCTTGATACATCACTTGTACTGCAGTCGAAGTAAATAGAAAAGAAAAATTCAATACAACATATATGCCAGTAAATTATATTAAAATTACTTATAAAGTAATGTGGTTGAATATAGGTTAATAATTAGTTAGGTAAAACTTTTCTTATTTACATTTCAAAATTTTACACGAAGGAAATAATTTTAATAACAATTGAAAATTCACAAGAATCCTTTCGTTGTTACGAAAAAATTTCTGCATTCGAAGTTAAAAATTCTAATTTAATTATATATATATAATCACTGTCTGAAATTCTATACCAATCTACCTAATTAGTGAGCTATCTATTTTATTAATTCTTAACTCCAGATCACCAAAATATAATAAAAGAAAGGCTTTCTGTCTCTGCCTGAAAATAGTTTGTTTAAAATTTAGTTGTAAATTACACTAAATAAAACTCATTCTAACGATTTTACTGTTTAACTTGATTTAAGATTTCAACATCTGAAATTTGTAATATGTACCGTGAGGTATACATGTAATGTTTACAAGTCAGGAAACACGTCTTCCTATGTGTAAATTTAAATAGGATAAATGAAAAAATAAAATATGGGAAAAAATGAATCAAAAACAAAAATATGCGTTTTACCGCAAATACCCCTTAACCAGCGGCATAATGAAGAATATTAGGGCCCCTCTGCTATGTCAGCTTTTGGTCACATTTACCTGGAGTCAGTCAGGCTTTGGCCACCTTAGAACCCTGATCCCCCCCCCCATGTGGTGCGGGGATTGCGGGGAGTACATTACGCCACTGCTCTTAACTTGGTTCCAGTAATAATTTATCGAGTTTTAGTATCCATCAACAATAAAATTTCAATAATTAGTAAAATTTCATTTGTACAACTTTATATGCGCTTTAAATTTTATTAGAACGACCATGACTTTAAACCGTGATGAAATTACTTTTTGAAGTAAAACTTCTTGACGCACGCTTGACTTGGGGAGTAAGCTGGTGAATGCATGACGAGAGCGTTACGAAAAGTGATCGGAAGAGGCGAACGGAAGTTGAGAGAGATATATGTTAGTGAAGGTAGAAAAAGAGAGTTACGTTTCGTATATTACTGTAGGGGCAAGAGAGAGCACACACTGTAGCAACAAAAGAGGGCTGAGCGGGCTCTCATTTTCTTTCTCTCTTCCTATCATAGTCAGTGCATGAAATATATATATATATAAGAGAGAGAGATATCAGACAGTTGTTCATTTGCGAGTTTGCTAGCGTTACGCGAAAGGGGATTTCTTGATTATTTCTTAATTTAATTTTGTTCTTGTTTTATAAATTAATATTTCGTTCAATGCATTAAATGTTCTACCTTTAAAGTGAATAAAATTCTTGCTTTCATAAATGACAGAAAAAATTGTCCATGGTTACTTTCAATTGCCAATGTCTCAGAAAACACGTGTCGGACTTGAGTGATCCCGTAATTGATTCAAGCAATATTTTGTTTTATCAGAAGCTTGGTCAAATGTCGATGGAAATGTTGCCATCCCGAATTTTAATTGTATTTTAATTGTAATTTAAGCGTAAAAATATTAGATCGGCAGGAGTGGCAATTAATCAGAAATAAAATGATGCCTGGAAAATATAGCAACTTTGAACATAGATGTTTTATTAAGATATATTCTTAAATCGATATTGGTCAATCATAAGTTGATGATATATGTGCTACTCACTGTGTTTTGGAAGATGGAACAAACATCATAATGGTAGTTGTTTACATTTCACCCAATAACACACAATTAATAATATGATAAAGTTTTTCTATAAAAACTTACGATTTACGGTCGAGTAGGCTCTGAAAAATTAGGAGAAACTATAATACCTGGAAATTTTAGCAGGAGATTTCAATGTAATTTCGCGTCTAAAGATGGACAACTCTTGCTAAACTTTCTACAAGATAAATTAGAGCTACAAATGATAAAATGAACAATAACCGGAATGAGCCTACCGCAAGACGGGGAACAACAATCGATGCAGTTTTCTCTAGATATATTTCTAATTTTCATTCGAAAACATATGTATCTTATTTTTCATACCATAAGCCTACTGCCTCGGTCTTAAAATCAACCACAGTTATTACTGATGTATCCGATAACGAACATAATGAATAAAAATAAAAAATCTATTCAACAATATTAATTTTTCGATGAAAACTCATAACAAATTTAAATATTTGTGGAAAATTAATATATGTATATGAATATACATGTATATGTTATACATATATTAACAAATACACATATATAAATGCAAGGATAATTAAATTAGATTAAAAATAAAATTCTCTATCTAGCACTTAACTCATCTTTTTCCTCACCTCTTGAAGTATCAAACTAATCACCAATTTATTTCTTCCGAACATATGGCCTAGCCAATAAACATGTCTAATTACAGATCATTACATTTAATAGCCCTATATGTCAGCATTAACTTTCAAGAGCACTCATGAACGTCGCAATCGGTGTTTTAAGTGTTTAACCCACTTAAGATTTTTCGGTGGCGTTCTTTTTCTCTCTATATTTCTGCGTCAGATGATGCCTAACTTTGATCAAATAAAGTTCCTTTTTAAAAACTGAGTCTGTTTCTGACTTCAAATTATGTCATATACATATAGATGGAGCTAAATAAGTTTTACTTCAGTCATGTGGTCTGAAGCACACTCGTTTTTTCCAGGTTAGTTCTAAAATTCTTCATAGCAATTTCATACACATATCACCCAATTCAAGATATTTGCCAATTTTTAGCAATAAACTGTCGTTTTTAAATAATAAAAGCTACGGAGAATGTGACGGCAAATTATAATAAATTGAAATATATAGCTACAACGTTTGCCGCAACGTTGAAAAAATAACTCAAGAGGAAAAGAAAAACAAGGAAGCTAACATCAGCTGTCACTGACTTAACATAAAATTCGCTCCGGAAAAGGGATAAACATCCCTCAACTAATCTGTTTATCGCTTAAAGGTTCATCCTCCCTTTCAAAATCGTGGGTGAAAAACATGTGCCATCTGTTTGTAGCAGGCGTCTTACTTTGATGGATGTACTTAACCACTTTTTGGGAAAGAAGAAATAAATTACCATTCCCCCATTCAATGCATTCAAAAAGTCTTGAGATTGACAACTGCCTGGTTAATGGCGGAGGAAATAGGTTGAAAATACACGAAGAAAGAAAAACTTTGAGGCTGGATGATGGAATGAATCTATCAGTCAGTTGTTTCTTAAAAGAAAAGAAAAGAAAGGGAACAGGATAGACATTTTTTATATTTCCTAATCTTTTTTGACTTGCGAAGAGACATTCGAAACAAGTTGCTAGAATATTTTATGCATTTAAAAACAATGTCTTTTTACATTGATTATGTTATGAAATATGTCTTAAAAAGCTTTTAAAGATAAAGTGTATTTTCCAAATTTTGTTTTGAAACTCAAGAACTGTTTAAATCAGAAATAAACAAAATATAAAAAAAAATTCTTAAAATTAATTCCTACTTAGGTAAACAAAAGAAATTTTTATTGAATTGATTTTTATTAAATAATTACAATTAATATAGATATGTATATACATATGACAGAATCACTGTAGTAAGTGACAAAATAGAAAGCGATTTTCTTTGCAATTTTCCTTTCTATATATGGTGAAATAAATTAAATTAATGAATTAATATTTTAAAAAAGTGTATTAACATCAAGAATCATCCACTTCAAGATTAAAAAAATATATTTGACCTTGAGTGGATGAATAAAATATATTTTATTAATGATTGAAAATTTGAACAGTATATATATACATAAATAAATACATATAGGGAGAGTGTGAATTAAAATAGAAGGAATTGAAAAAAAATATAAAAGGAATTAGTGATCAAATATGATCATTTATTGAAATCGAACCTTATGTATGAAATACAAAATAATAAAATAAATAAATAAATAAAGTATTTTGATGTTTATAATCTAAATAAGTTATGAATTTTTTACAGGAAAAAAATGTAACAACTATATTTTAGAGAAATTCATTTTTTAAACATAAAAGTATCTCAACGCTTACCATCCTGGAAAAAACGTGTTTCAAAGGTCCATAATAAAATTAAAGGATTCATGAGGAAATATTATTAATAAAATGATTCAAAAATAATAAAACAAACCAATGTCACATAGAAAAATCCAGATTTTCCTGGTTAGAAGGTATTAATATTTTCTTAACTTATGTTTAGTTTACAGGATGCCAATTATATTTGGAAAAAATGGATAAAACTCATGTCGATAGAAAGTTGTTGAAAAATAAATTATGACTTAGAACTTATTAATTTAGAAATATTCAATCAGTAAGAAGTAATAGTTTTAGTATATAGTGAGATAATGGAAGTCGTTGTGGAGAGAAATTTAGGGTTTTGTATATTCGAACAATGTTTATCAAGTAAATCATCATATAAATCTTTGTTCTTAAAAATATATACTATCAGATATTCTTCCAAGAGGTGTGCAGTGCTATAGTTTAATACAATCCATAAAATGCAAGGAAAAATGTATGTTCCTAATATAAATGTTTCCCCTCATCTTTAATTTGTAAGTTTTTTTTTTTGTTGAATATTCAACCATTTATGTTTAAAGTTGAAAACAGTTTTACATAAAAAATTATATTAAATATTGCACAAATGTGACAATTCACATAGTTAAAATAAGGACGCAGACAGTCTTCAAGCCAAAAAAAAAAAAGAAACGAGTCTTACAGTAGTCGCATATGATGTGTAACATCTGACATGTTATCGTGGTAAATACGCAATATTAACTATTTTCCTGAAAAAAATATGAAAAAAAATCGCTCTCTATCTCTCTCTCTCGCGCGTGGGTATGATTGGAAATAATTTTCTACCGAATAATTATATCTTTAATGAAAATTGTACTTAATTAACAAAAGGAGTAATGTGTGTGTGCAATATTTTATCAAAAATAATTATTCTTGTTCAATTTGGGGAAGAGCGGAGACAATAGACTTATGGTAACTAAAATATGACACATATACTTGTGATTTCAAAGTTTTTAAAAACCATTGAAGAACAGCGTCCATAGCAGTACCACTGTTAGCAGTCGAAACTTACTAATTTGTGTTCATTTCGAGCTTGAGTTCATAATTCATAAAAGTTATGAGCGGCTCAGCTTTTGGCAAACTGAAGTTAAAGTTAAAATCACCACTCAAAATCAGGGGAAGCGAGGGATAATTTTTTTAAAAGAGCAGAACCACCTTCGTTATATGGTAAAAGTAGAAAATGTAAGAAATCTTTAATTTCATTTAACCGTTTGATTCGAAGAAATGTATACGACCACCGAAATCACTGTTTGTCCATTTTTAAATAAGCATTCTGCCGCACTTATGTCCCCAATATCGTGACTAACGGATTTAGAATCACGTGCTGGAGTGCTTGATGGTTACTAGAGTTGGACCCCATCCGAGGGTAGCGAAAAGACACAACCACGCACTCTCATTGGTCAAATCAAGTAGCGCGCGCTTACGTCACATGCCCTTTTCACGAAATTACTCCCAACAAATATCCAGCAACCGAGAGGAAAGATGTTACACATAAAAAAAAATGTGGAAACACTTGAATTAGACAGTTTCAAGCCTTTGAAGGATTGAGCTTACAAATCTTTTAAAACAACCTTTGTTTGGAATGCACTACACAATGACTTTACTGACATGCGCAAATCAATATGTTATCAACAATGACTAATTAAAATGATTTCACAATATTCTTTAATACTTGTGTAAGAAGTTGGTAAAAAGAGCTCCTTCTACGGTGGAAATGTTCGCAAAGATATTCAAAAGGTTTGATACGATGAATCCATGAATTGGTATAGAAAAGAGTAATTGTTTTCCGCTTAAAAGTCTTGGAAATGGAATTATTATAAAACAGCTGTGATAACAGATTAGGAATGCTTACAAAATAAATTGCAAGAGTATTTTACCTCCGTATTATTAAGAGTCATTTTTAAATTTACACTTAAATATTTCACTTCATTGCAAATATTAATGTTTATTTATTGTTCAGACAAGTTTTTAAACTTTAATATTCAAAGGTTTTTCAATAATAGGTAACTAATTATAACTTGGATGTGTAATGCTTTTTGTCATTGCGAGAAGCTTGTTACATACATAGAAATACACAAATTTCATGTTTAAAAAAATAAAAACAGCTTTATTTTTGACTTTTTTAGAAATCTTTTGTACAGTTTAGAGAAAATTTTGAATTTTGAAACTTTTAGAAATTGTGTTTGCATGGGAACATACAAATCCATAATGAAACCATTCGCAATGTCGTAAAATCACATATTCCCAAATCATTACTTTTACATATTGATACATGTTTACATTATATTTATGATGTTTCCAGGTCAAATCTGATATTTGTAATGCATCGAAGCTAAAAATTCTTCACAGATTGATACAGAATTTGAGAAAATTGATGCAAAATGCTAAAAAAAAATTTCGTTGAACAAAAACTGAAAAATACTATATATATGTATTTTCGGAACATTTTAAGACTTTTTTGTTTCCTATTTTATGCTTAAAAATTAAGAAGATACTAATGTTTAATAAAATAGGGCAAATACATGTTGTAATTCATCATTTTTGTGTTGAAGTGCCTTTTTACATTAAAAATGCAATTTTATCAAAATGATGGTTTTCAAACTGCGTGTACCTTTTTCTCAGAATCTACAAAATGAATGCACATGCAATTTTTACTGCATATAAATAATATACCAGAAATTACTTTTTTGGAGTTTTTCCCAAAATATTTTGCTGAAAAGCAGTTATCAAAAAAAAGACAATTTTCAAAAATTTCATACTGATACTTTTACGTTGAATTTTTTTGAAAAAAGTAAACAATATATTTGAAACATTTTAACCAGAGTATAAATAAAAAGCCAAATTTATATACAGACAAAATGTGAATTTTTATATTTAACAGTTTCTTAGAAACAGGTTCCTAAAACATTGTTGGTATAGGGGGTACCGACTATTCTTAAGGGAAAAACACCGTATTGGATACATCAAAAGCAATTTTTACAAAAAGTAGATGCTTAAATTGTCCACCGAGCTTATGGAGACAGGCTTGCGTAGGAAGACTAGTGCACACATAGCATCAGTGCAGTATCTACCGAATTACAAATAGCATGCAGACGAGTAACAAAGTTCGTTTGTAATTATTTCGATTCGACTCTAAAAAATCCAATTTTGGGCCATGGGGCCAAAAAATGAGCTGGAGTCCGCCAAAAAACCACCCTTTGTATCAACATTCACTTCATCATCATTTACCATATTTTTCTCCAAATTAGGGATAAAACAGGAAAAATTATTTTTTTAATTTCCTTTGTACTTCCAACGAAAACCCGGGGTGTGCAGAGTTTGGGTGCTATTTTAGGGACAACCTGTATGATATAATACTTCAAATAATTCAGTACCATTGGAATAAAAATTTGTTATTTGTTCATTTATTAGTTTCTTTTTAATATGATTGCCCTCTACACCATGGTTTACATAAAAACAAAGTTTACATTTTTAAGGTATCCAACTATTTGCGAGCTCTTTTTTGTTAAAAAAAAAATGGAAATATGAGGATTTTTTTTGTGGTTTTCAGATTTATTTAGTACATTTTAAGAAAGAAATGCTAAAGTTAAGAAGAGAAAAAGAAACATTTTTACTAAAATTTGGGAAGAAACTGGTAAAAATTTACGAAAAATCACATAACCGGGGGCTACTCTGTGCAAAAAGTTTATGAACAAATTCTTAATATTTAAATTTTTTGATGCAATACTTTACTATTCTTTTTTAAAATGATTTTTCAGGATAAGAGTTTTTTTTAAATTTTTTTACAAAAATTAATAATTTTTCCTAGTTAAAAAAATTGCTTATTGTTCTCTTCGAGGTATTCATAGACATGACAGGTCTAATAACGAGACCCGGGTTTTTTAAAAAGAAACTTTTAGGTTCAAAAACACTTCCATCTATTGTATAAACTTAAAATATAATGAATTTTAAAAAAGCTTTTAAAATTTTAAAAAAAATTTTTTTGGGACCCAATCTGGGGATCCCGTGTCATTTGAACACTGACTCAATTTAATCTCCCTTCGTAATCGGGGCAGTTGTATTTTGTCCGGTTTTAATTTTTCTTTTTAAAGGTTTTTCCAAACCCTGCGGGATGACAAAAAGCCAGGGACCCGGGTTCCAGGTTCAAACGGGAAGATCATAGCAGGGAAAATTTGGGAAATAATTAACTCAGTGTTTTCCCAAATTTTTCAATTTCGCGCCCCAATTTCAATCATAATTTGCATCCCACCCCTCCATACAAAAAATGTATTAAATTCAATAATACTAATTTTGAAGCAAAACCCCCAACAATACGATTTTAACCTCTTAAGTCCCCCCCCAACTTAAAAACGTCCCCCTTTTCACCCAGTGTTTAATTGCCCCAGACGTATATATATTTTTTATGAAGTTATTTTCCTTTTATGGAATTTCTATCAATAAAAATATTCAGAAGACTTTAAAATGCCCTTTTGACAGTGTTTGAAAAAGGATTTACCTTTTTCCAAAGGATTTGATTATTTTACCCCTTTTCTCCCCTCCCCCCCCAAAAACCACATTTATCTACGTGTTTAAACGGTGGTTTTGGGGGAGCAAAATTTTTAATCGGTTTTTAAAGGGGATTTTAATTATAAACCGTAAAAATTTACCCAAGATAAGTTTTAAAATTTTGGGCAATTTTAATTTTTTTATACATGACAAAACCATAGGTCACTGGTAATTATTAAACTTGTCCTTAACTTAGTATTTTTAAAGGTTAATATAAAAAGTTTGGTGCAGACTGATACATTTAAAAGGGGTGTATTTAGTGTAAATGGTTTTTTATCTTTTATCATGCCAGAATGTATTTGTTTACTTTCGGGAAGTTAAATAATTTTTAAATAATTTTTTGTTTTCGACTTTTCAATATGTTTGCCCCCCCTCTTGGGTTTTTCCCCCCCCAAAGGGGGGGGCCTACATTTTGAAAAACACTGCTTTAAAATTTTTTATTTTTAAAAACCCGTCTAACAAAAAGGGATTATTTTCCCTTTTAAAGGGGACAGTAAATTTTTTAATAACACAGTGATTGATAAATCTAAACGTTAAAACACTTCTCCTGTAATACATACACAAAAAATTTCAGTTAATTGTTTTCAATACTTTTTGAGCTATCGATGTCCCTTTTTAAGCATTTTCTAAAAGAACACATTTCGAGTCATCGCATTTTAAAATTTGACATCTTTTTTTGAAGTTGTGCATCAGCTTTTATACTAAAACACTTGTACTTTTTTTTTCTAAAAAATGGAAAAATAATAAATTTTTATTTTATAAAAGCCAATAAGATGGCCCTTTAAAATTTTTAAAACATAAAACAAATTTTCCCCTTTGAACAAAAAATTTACGATTTTAAGGGGGAGTTGGGAAACCCAAACCCTATTTTGAATTTTATACTTTTTCAGTTATCTAGTATTCTTTGATGTTAGAGACTACTAATTCTAAAATTTGTTTTCTTTTTTTCCTCAGCAAATTCTGTTTTCCAACAAATTTTCGAAGTTTTAATTAATATATAGACTATAAATAAATTTGATTTTTAATTAATAAATATATAAACCTGAGTGACACATTGGCAAGTTAATAATGCGTGTAACATTCTTTGTCTACAAAATAAAAATTATAAAGTATTCCAAAGTTCCTAATTGAGGAAAAAGATTAACGACAGGCTTTATACCGTCTCGTTATATACAAAGCGTATTTTAAATATTTTAGGATTAGTATCCCTTTTAACTAATTTCGTAGGAAACTTGATGTGTATAGTTAAGAGATTATTTGGTCTCGTATATGAATGTCATTATTCTTTTAAATAATATATAAATTTGTATATAACTATATTCAACCTTTTATAATTGTTTAAAGATAATTTTTGAAATCTACTTTTCCTTTTAAAGTAGTTTTTGTGGAAATTTTAATAAATGAAAAATTCAATGATGCTTTAGAGGTTTATTTACAAACACAAAGTACGATTCTCACACACAAATATTTGCATATCTTAGGGAAATAATTTAAGTATAAAAATAATAAGTCTTCTAGAGAAAACACAAAAATATTTTCCAAAATTGTATCCTCCCTTTTCCCTTTTGGGGCATACAAATCCCCGTTTGGGGGAGCTCAAAACCTCTTTTCGACAGCCATCATAAAACATTTTTGGGTGGCACTCCTGGGCATAATTGGTTAGACTCTTGCAATTTTAAGTTCTAGAATTTGCTTTGAGTTCGTTTCAATTTAAATTTTAAAAAAAACTCCAAAAAAATGATAAAAATTACTCTAACAAATATTAAATTTTTTAAACAAAAATTAGGAAAAAAGGGAAAAAGGTTGAAAAAAATTGTTATTCCGTTACAAGATTTTTAATGGGGGTTATTTTCATTGAATAATTTGTATAGAGGGAAAGCTAACGGAGTTATAAATATAAAACTACAAAATTATGTATTCTTTAACTTAAAAAAATACGATTAATGGGAATAAATTTTCTGATTCCATTTATATGAAAATAGTGGAATAAATTACGATGAGCTACTTAGAAATCATTTTGTCTGTTGGGTCTTTAGCCGATTTGAAGCCTGAAGAATCTCTCAGTAAGTGAGTTGGGTTTTTAAATCACACAACTTCAGTGCACTTCAGGACTCTTTGGGGTCTCTCGGGCGGTCTTTTTAAATCGGGTCCCTTCCATGCTACAGGGTGAAACAAACTAATCCCTTTTGGGGAAAATTTAATTTTTATTATGGTTAAAAAAAACTACAGGAAAAAATTTTTTTGACAAAAGGAAAACACACACAAAAAAAATACTAAAAATATTATCATGAGGAATAATATCCTGGTTTTAATAAAATTAGATAAAAAATTGTCTCTCATTAAAATTTATAATAAGGCAACATAATAAATTGAAAAAAATCTTCATATTCAGTCGAACCTTTCCCTATTACAAACTTCTATATTGTGAATTTTTTATATAGCGAAACTTTTTTTTGGGAAACCCAAAAACATTTTTCGATTTTCTTCATAAAAAAACCTCCCCCTTTGCGAAATGCATTTTCTGTAAACGAACTTTTTTTTTTTTTGTGATTCAATTTTTTTTCTCCCTACTTTTTTAAAGTATTTCTGGGCTTTTTGTATTTATGAAGGATAAATTACGGGAAATAATTTAACTGTAATTTCAGTGTGAAAAAATACGCCTTGGGAAAGGGGGGTTTAGGGGATTGCAAAGATGCAGGCGTATTATGAGAAAAAAAAATTTTTTTTTTAAAAAGAAAACTCAAAAAAATTAAAGGAAATTTTTCCAGTAATTAAAAAGGGTACATCTGGTTTTTAAAATATGCATAAGTTAAAAAAATAAAAATTTATATTTAAAATTACTTGTAGCATTTAAAAAGAAAAAAGTTTAAAAAATTTATTAATTTTAATATAAAATTATTTTCCTAATGCAGAAAATACATTGTATTCCTCAACATTCTTTTTTCTTGTTTATCTTGCAGTCTTTCTTTTTTTTTTTGATGAGTAAGTTATATAAAATAAATAGATATTATTTTTTACAAAAAGGTGTGACTAATTACTTTTTATGATATTATATAGTGTTTATGAATTTAAAATTTGTTTTATGTGGTTCATAAAGTATATTGAAAGATGAACCTCTGCATAAGGAATTTTCCATATAACGAACTTATTTTCGGGATTTAGCGTTTTCGTTATACAGAGGTCTGACTATATATGATTTTTGTATATACATACACTGGATCGTTCGAGAAACCGTATTATAAACCCTTCTAATTTTTACAAAAATGAGCGAAATAAAACAACAATTTATAATAGTATATATTTATAAGTATTTGAATATTATTCGCTTTTTTCATACAGGCATAAAAATCAATTATACGATAATGCTGTTAGGACAGGGTTGGACAATTATTTTTGTTTCAGAGTTGCTGTCGAAGTAGAGATTACCGGAGGACCGTACTTTTTTCAGATGATTGTATTCATTATTTAACTTTGCCTCTCAGAAAAAGTATAGAGGAGACCGGGGCAAGATGACGAATGACATAATTTTTCCGTTTTCTGCTAGGTAGAAAGATCAACAGAACACTACTGGCTCTCTTAGTGGCCGTTCGTTAAAAAATAGTATAGAGAAGCCTAAATATACATTTTCGTATTAATTGTGAAGATTTGATTGTTTACCGCTGCCCTGATATAACTTTTATGCATGTGTAAATAAGCTCTGCTACAGATACAGGCAAGATATATCATTTATCTTTCATATTTGTGAGTAACTTAGTTTAAATACTACATATCACCCCGAATAAATATCAATTAATCGATTTCCTTTATGGAAAGGGAAAATAATATTTTTAAATAGGCAGTCTGGGGCAAGATGACGAGCTCGTCATCTTGTCCCCTGTTTCAGATTTTATTAAACTAACTATGTTGTCTATTTCATTAAATCCTGTATCACTTGTTTGTCTGTGTTTTTATCCGCTCGACCTTTTGCTTCTATCTCTTCTGGGGCTAAGTTGCATCGGATGGTGGAATGTGTCGTCGAAAAGGGGTGACCAGAGGAAGACATTTTTGCGATCCGCTAGCAACTTTATGGTAACTTATCCAGGACATACTATCATAGACAAAAATATTGGTGAGCGTTTGAGCCCCGCTTACTTCAGAGCAACCAGCTACAGTTGGAAATGCCCTTAAAGGGTTTAAAAAATGTGGAATTGAGACTCATAATCCTCTTGTGTTTAGCGAACATGACATTGCTGCTTCAAACGCTATTGACCATGATGTTGTTGGTGATGAAATTGAGAATAATAGTGCTAATCCTCAGACCCTGGTAGTAGAAAACCAACATATAAATCCTCCAGAAGAACCAGAACATATGGCAAATGTTGATTACGATGCTCTAAAGAAGCCTGTTAGTGTTTTTTTATTTCAAACCATTGCCTAATGCAACACAATATGAGAGAAAAAAATGAAAAAGAAAAAAAGTGAGCTCAAGCATTGTTACAAGCACACCCATCAAAGAAATGTTAGAACTAAGGGAAAAACCGAAGGAAGAACAGGAAAATTTAAAAAAACAAATAAGAGAAGCCCGTGAATCCAACAAGGGAGTAAAAAAAACTCAAACTAAGTTCCTGTAGGCCTAAGTCTATAAGATCCAGGCCAAGCAGTCCAGTTGCATCAACTTCAAAGGATGGTGTTATAAGATGTCCTGCTTGTGAAGAGGAATATTGTGACCCTCCAACAGAAGAATGGATCCAGTGCTGTAAATGCCAAGAGTAGTGGCATAAGGAAAGTTCCAATTATGAAAATGTCACTTTTTATTTGTGACTATTGTTAGCTGCACAGCTAAACACTTCAACATAATGTTACAATGTATTATGCTTAGTTTGATACTTTGTAAGATGTAAAAACCCAGTTATCATTTGTTAAACCATGTAACATATTCAAAAGCCAAAATCTGTTCAACCTTTCTCAGTGTCATCATCTTGCCCCAAGGCCAAAGTCATCTTGCCCCAGTACTGGGCAAGATGACAATTAGTTAAGGTTCTGAAAAAATAAAATTATTTTTTTTTTTTGTTTGAAAAATTAAATGGTAATGTATTTAATACTACAAGAGACTATTCTAACACTTCATGTAAAAATAATTTTTTTTATTCTTAAAAATAAATTAATAAACAACAAAAAACTGTTAACATCGTCATGTTGCCCCTGTTTCCCCTACATTGTATTATAAAAATAATACAATTTTATAGATTATAATTCAATAAATATAAGTTAAATAAAACTATGGCTTGTTTTATTCAATTTATTTACTGTACTAATTCCATACCTAATTTCATTTATTTATTGTATTAGTTTCATAACTAGTTTCATTTTTTATCGTATTAATTTCACTCCTAATTTCATTTACTTAATGTACTAATTCCATGCCTAATTTCATTTACTTAAGGTATCCGACTGCTTTCGGAACATTGATTTTAGAAAAGCGCATAAACGGATAATTTTCATGATATTTAGTGTCACTTAGATTAGAATACATGCATAAAATTATTTTAAGAACATTTTGACAAAAAAAAATTATTTAAATACAATATTTTGGCAAAAAATTAACTCAGAATAAACTTTTTTTCAAAATGTTCTCCTCTTATAAAAAGTATTTCTAAAATAATAATATTTTGTTTATATAAAGTAAAGTTTTCTCCAGAGAGTCTGAACTATATACATATATATATATATATATATATATATATTTGAAAAATTCAATTATTTTCAGAGTTACAAACCAAAATTTGGGAAAAATTATCGGCGTTTTTCTTAAAATTTCTCTCCTCTGTGGTCGTAAAACATGGATAAACACACTTCTAAGTTATATATTTCAAAAGTTCTAGTTGAGCCTCTGTAGAGAGGTCTGAGCTATAGACAGGCAAAATATTATTTTAATAGAAGTATTTTTCACAAAAGGAGAATATTTTGAAAATGGGTTATTCTGTGTTCATTTTTGTCAAAATATTGTACTTAAATAATTTTTTTTGTCAAAATGTCCTTAAAACAATTTTATATACATTTTGTAATCTAAGTGATACTAAATATCATAAATATTATTTATTTATACGCTTTTGCAAAATCACGTGTCCGAACGTAGTCGGATATCTTAATGTTCTAATTCCATACCTAATTTCATTTATTTAAACGTAACTCAGTGGTGCAACAGCCCATGAGGGCCAAGACCTACTGTACCCATATCAGTATACGTGACATTGGGCTCTGAGGTGCATGATCAGATGTTCCAATCAGGTGGCCAGTCTGACGCGAAAACGCCAGTGTTAAGTTTCCATTCAAGCATAGTACTCATTTATCGACCCACTGAAAGGATGACAGGTTGAGTCACCCTTTCCCACCCCTGGGTTTAAACTTCAGACCTGTGGTGTGGAAGCGCGATACACACTACTATTTCATTCATTTACTATACTAATTTCATTTATAGATGCAAGCAGATTTAATTTTAAATCATTTTAACAGAACAAACGTACTCTATCACACCTTTTCTGCAATTAGTTTTGAAATCAGACTGAGATTTCTTGTTTAAATTCTCATCATTGCCTGCAAGGTATGTTAGACAACTTAATCTTCCCACAAAAAAAAAAAAAAGCTTTGCTCACAAATGTGTGTTGACTTAAATAAGGGGGAAATTGTCTATTTGGTTTTCAGACTGTCTTAGAAGCCTCAAAATAATTCTTTGCGCGCTTCTAGTTGCCCCCCCCTTCCGTGTTAGGAGGTTCTGTAGAGTACACGTGGGGAATAATGAGATTTTACATTTTAGATCAAATATTTAAGTGAAGACACTACAAGCAGATTATTCAAGCCACACGATAGACACAAATAGTGTAAATCAGTTCGTCGGTATATGCTTGTGGGTATAAATCTCGTTCTTCTAGAAGCTCGTACTTCAATGTTAAAAGACTCCCGTGAGAACGTTGACGTTGTACAGTGGTTATCCCAATAAATATGAAGGGTTGTCTATTTAGTTTTAATCACATTATTTAACGAATCCTTCTTTATGACATACGGAAAAATCTCTAAAGGGCATTTGTGCATATTTATTGCTAGATATAGATCTTTTTCGGGATATCGATGAAATTAGCTTGTCTTATCTGAATGATAAAATTTGTTGTTTTGAAGTGAAAATCGGTCACTTTCACAATAATTTTAATGCACGCGCTCAATCATAAGGAATTTATCTTATATGAGACCATACCAAGTCAATACTTTCATTGAATCATCTTATGAGAAACACAAACTTTTACTTAAAGCAGTTTAATTCTGCAATTTTAAAACTAAGAATTAAAATACGTCGGTTAAAGCATTAGAGGTTAAAACTGCAGTACCAAAATAGAATCAAAAGATTTAAAATTGGAAAAGGCTTTATGGCATTTAATAATCAATAGCTCAAAGTGTTTACGTTAAGCTGTTTTTCATTATGTTACTGGTAACAATTTTTAAAAAAAATTTAGTTCTTTCCTTTGAAAAACCAATGTAGTTAACTTAAAGGGAAGAATAAGAAGTATTACATTATTGCATAAAAATTCATTTTAAAAAAACCCTAGAAAGTTATTTATAATTAAATTATCTTAATATATATTCATTTTTGGATATATTAAACTTACACTGTAGAGCGAAAACATTATAGTACCTCCACACTTTTCAATGAACTCGTCTGGATAACGTGGAAGCTATGTGATTTAGAGAGAATGGTATTTAACTGCTGCTGAAGATAGGAAGCTATCAATTTTGCACTTACTTTGCGAATAGAAAAGGTCGGCTCCTAAGCAAATTTGAAACACAGGACAGATTGTAATGGCCCGAAGACTTGGAACTATTATCTCCGAAACGGCATGACTGTTGGGTTGCTAGTGTTCTGATGTTTTTATTATTTATGCAAAATGGATAAATAAAGGTGAAGCCAGAAGTAGACTCGTAACTGTTGGACATCATCGCGTCATCAAAGACAAAGGATGTAGGAAATTGTTTTGCTAGGTAAAGCAAAATTGGCGGCAGGTAGTTGATGATAGCCCAATACTATGCATGTATAAGTGTAAATGTTTCGGAACATGCAGTTCAGTGGACACTGTTGGATATGGGACTGCTCAACAAACGTCGCACTCGTAAGCCTATGTTGACCAAACGGCATTGCCAACTACGCCTGATGTGACTCAGAAATATTGAGACATGGTCATAAATAAGTGAAAAAGAGCTTCATGGTTTGTTGAATCATGATTTCTCATTCATCATGTCGATGGTTGTGTCAGAATGCGTCGTATTTCATAGTCGAACAGTTGCTCCCTCCAAGTGCAGTGACTGGTGATGGTGGTATTAGGCTTTGGAGAAATTTCTCATGAGTGACTATAGAACACTTAGTTCTAGTAGTTCGTGAAATTTGTTAATTATGTGAGCAGAATTGGCGATCACTTTCACCCTTATGTAGCGTTTTTTTAGCTGGAAAAAGGATATTTCAACAAGACAACGTTCCATGTCAAAAGGCTGAAATTGTGTTAGAATTGTTTGAGAAGCAAAAAGATGAACTCCAATCAATATCCTTGATACCTGATAAAGGCGTCCCTATAACATCATGGATCTTAACCTATGAGGCCCATTTGGTAGAAAGATATATAAGAAAATAGAAAGGTATAGCTCATAAATTAAACATCTTCATGTTGGAATATCTCGACTCTAAGTGACAATTGCTGAGACAATATTTAACAATCTGTCTTCAGTCATCTACCAAGAACTTGTGGAATTCATGTCAAGGTGAGTAAAAACCGTTTTGAAGGCAGAAAGTTGTGGAACGCATTATTGAGTAGGTCTTCATAATAATTTGGCTCTTTGGTGTATACTAAATAAATGTAACTAGATCTCTAATTTAGACTAATTTTTAAATAATTTATCAGCAAATCCAATTTAAAAAATAATCAAAAGCAACTTTTCTAACCCTTTAAAATAGTGCATCTGAAAATAAATAACAAGATAGCGCGCCCATCCTAAAGAATCGCTGAAACGTGATAGAGCAACTGTGTTAGGGCAGCTGAAAAATGTTAGGCTTAAACTGTGGTCTGCAGAGTTTCTCGCGTAACTTTGAGATTTCCTTCTTTTACAGGCTCTGAAAGGTCTCGCATAAAAATTGAAAGATGCACCATACTAAACTAGATTACTAAATAGCCCCCAAAGAAGAAACTTCACTAGAACTTGTATTTTGATCAAGAATATTAAGTCGGGAGGAATGAGATCAAAATCCAGAGGGTCCGTGTTGACACCCCGATACATAAAAGGGAGAAAGGGGAGGCACGTTGATCAAAAGTTTAAGAACCGTTGTGTTAGGGGGTTAATTAATCTTTTTTTCTGTACCCAGACATAAATTTAAATATCTTGTTTTTATCACTAAATTGAAGCAAAAAAAGTGTTTCAATTTATTTTGGTTTAAAACAAGATTCTTTTGGTGTTATTTAAAGAATATATAAATAAGAAAATAATTATAAATTCTGCCGCGCGAAACCCCAGCAATCTATATTATTTTAAGTCTCTATCCTTCAGACATCAGACAGCGGAATACCAGTCTGTGAAAGTAATGAACTTAAAATAGGTGAAATGAATGAAATAAATTATCAAGATGGTTTTGTTCTTTTTTTAACCTGTCAAACATTTCAAAGAAAACATGGAATAACATGTCTTTTTAAGTTTTTTAATCGATTAGAAACATTTTCTTTTCAACTTTCAAATACTTCTAACCATACCATTGAGAATCAATCCATTGGTTTTAAATTCATGGTATTTATTTTTTCTTCAGAGAAAAAGAAATAAATACGAATATTTCACTGGAAGTTTGCCAATAGTGAGAATTGTTTTTTTGGTATGGTTACATGACCTCTATCTTTTCCGAGAAATTGTTTTTCTAAAGAAGAACTTTGGTCTTTTCACTTTTTGAAAAGAATTGTAAGTCTTGAAAAATTAAACATTTCCGTCTCTGCGAAGTTTTAAGAATATTTAGAGAGAAGAATGAGGGTTTTTTTAAAGAATATATTAATAAATTATAAGTTCAGACATCTTATAGAAAAATTAGCAATAATATTTTCATACATTTTAGAAGTTTTAATGTGATCATACTCAAATGAATATAAATTTGCATTTAATAAAATTACAAGAATTTGAAACACACAAATTTGCTCAAAAGCGAATTAAACATTAAAATGTAGGGTATCCGAGCTAAAAGTATCCAAAAATAATGACTTATTAGTACAGAACTACCCATCAGAATGTAATATATTGTTCATCCTTGGATTGGAAAACTCTCCGAGACTTTTCGGGTCTAATCCGATCAGCCACACTTGCACGCAATATTTGGCATCACCAACGATAAACTTTTTACACTGACTTTGCAGTGTAAAAGTACTTTGCAGTGCGTACTTGGTTAAGGGGTGTCAGGGGTGTTAAATTTTTCTAGAGGTCTGAAAATATAAACCGTTTTCAAACAGGTATAATTCTTTTAAATTTAAATTAAATAATTCGAATTATTTACACATTATTTATAACGGGATGGGGCTTCAGAAAAGTATAAAATGCTTAAAATATAATCATAATTTTAAAAATTTTAAGGATATGAAAATAAGAAAATTTTCTATCAAAATATTTATTAAGTTTTACATCGCGCATGCTATTTTCTAAAATAGTAGCTTTAATTACTAGCTATAAGTTGATTTATAAAGTTAAATGTATTTTAACTACACTGTAGCTATTTTTATATAAATAGAATAATAACATATATTTTAATAAATAAAAAAAATAGATTTTTAAAAAATATTTTAAAAAATTGCAATATTTTACAAATATTTTGAAATACAAAAGATTATATAAAAATTAGGTAGGGCTTAAAGAGTATGATGCATTTTATAATTCTACAAAGTTTTATACATCAGAGGTTACTATTTTAGAAAATAGCTTGCGCAACGCAAAAAATACTTAATATTTATCATAGAATTTTCACATGCTTATGATTTTTAAAATTATTATTATATTTTAAATATTTTATACTTTTGTGAAGCCCCATTCTTTTATAAATAATGTGTAAAAGATTCGAATCATTTAATTTAAATTTAAAAGAATTGTACTTATCAGGACCCCTACAAAATAAATCCCGCTCACTATCAACAGTGTCTTCTATCACGAAAACTTAAGGATACTTGCCAGTTTGAGATGCCAAGGTTTCCATCTCCTTTAAAGTTATTTCCTATTGGTGGATAGATTTTGATGTCTGAGGGTCGACATTCCATTCTGTTCGAACACGTTGTTGTAGACGCGTGACTGATTTAAATTCCGCTAATCCAAAGTACTCACTGCATCTTTTGCTGAGGTGTCCACATCTTTACTAATGAAGCCCTTGCGAAAAGTTTACCGTCTGTGAGTGATTGCCGAATAATGTGCATACGTACAGCCGATCGGACTAGACTCAAAAAATTTCGGAGAGATTTTGAATCGAAGGATGAACTGTTTATTACATTCTGATGGGCAGTTCCGTAATAATAAGTCCTTAGTACGTTTGGATACTTTTAGCCCGGACACCCTGTGGTATTTAATACGAACTGTTTGAGAGTGAGTGTTCATTTACGACGTACTCTAAAGCAACACCAGTTCAACTTTCGATGATCGAGTGACAAGTATGACACTTAAGCTGGAAACTCCTCTCTTGGCTACATTATCATGTCAGTAGGAGTCAAATGTGAGAAAAGGGAGTCCTCACCGACCTGATCTTGACAGCATCTGTTTTTACCTTTATTTTAGAAATCAACATGACATGTGTTGTCGCAAACTATATCTTTCTAATAACCTTGACATTCTACAAAGTCTTTGTCGAAATTTTATACTAATGTCTCAAGTGTGCTTTATCACTGCCAAATTACACCTTCTCAGAAATTTTTACAAATGCTGTTTTAATAAACACAGCTTGCAATTATTTGCTTGGTGCTTACACACTTTTTTCCGGAAAGATTTCTGACATCCCAAATTAATGTAAAATGTCACTTTATTTACAAATCCGTTTTTCCAAAAAATATCGGATATATGATACTTCTTTAATGGACGTTTTTTGAACATTGAATACTACTCTGCTGATATTTTTTTAAATTTACGTTATTTCAAATATAATTAAAAAAAACTCCATTAATGTCGTACTCCAGCTGCAAATTATGTCATGCGAAAAGTTTAAAATGGATTTTCGTTTAACTTTTAATGTATCCCATAATTCCAGAAAATGACGGTGTTGACTGAAATCCAATAGAGAGAAATTCGTACTTTTTCGACCATGAAATTTAAGATCTTAAGCAGATTAAACACAGTATAAAGGATTTCTATTGTTAATTTCGCGTAATTTTTTTAAATTTTTTTTTTATGTAGAAGCTATTTTATATGTATTCTTAAATAATAGGATATTTTAAATTTGACGTATTGTTCATTTTGTTTGTTGTCCAGCAAGTGTAGAAAGATCTTTTATTTTGGGAATCTCGAGATATTTTTAAATATGTTTTAAATTTGATTCAAAATACCAAGAGAATCAGAATAAATCATTTTTTTTTTAAATTTTGGGAAGATTACGCACGGGGGGAAATTTAATTTGATACATTTTTTTAACTATGTGCTATCTAAACTAGATACTACAGAACATCTTTGATAAAAAAAAATAATGGGTAATTTCATATATTATGAAGAAACAATTGTGTTAAATTATTTTTTTTGTGTGGTATTAGGAACTAAATTTGAAATATTAATCAATATGTAACCTCCTTAATAATACCATGAATTCAATACTCTAAAAAACCTAATTGTATTAAAGGCAAGGAATGTTCCTATATATTTTTTTATAGTTTTTAGCCTAAAACCCATAATATGTGATAATAATACACACTATAAAACTCCATTGAAAAGTAATTTGAATAATATTCATAGGGTAGATTAAAATGTAATTACTACCAAGGACAAGAAGGTATGACTATAATAAGGGTATAGGTAATATTGAACTCCAATTTTGTTTTTCTTGGGACGTTCTTGTTATCTTAATTATATTTAATCAGAAAAAGCAAATAAGATAAAACAAAAATTTTACTTTTTTTTCATGAATAAAAAGAAGTGCCAGTCATCTTAATTAAAAATGAACTTGATAATAACAATTCTTAGGTGGTTAAAGAACCTCTTGTTAATTTAAATAGCTGTAAGATAATTATGTAACCTTAAATGATAATTAATTGATTTTCTAATATACGATTTTAGTGCTTGGGTAACGCTCATTATTTTTTAAGGACTAAACTAAAACGTGTTTTCACTTACATTGATTGTAATTATTAATTTATTGAATATTTGAATATAATTGTATGTGTTACGTTCTATCCCAAATTTCATTAAATTTTTAAAAATTTAACAATGTTATTTTTTTCTAGTAAAACTGTGCATTATTACTCATTTCTTCCAGGCGAAAAATAATCTGGTAAATGTTTTGAATGAAAGCAGCATAGCAATAGCATTATAAAGCATTTAAACTATTTTAAGCATTACTCGTAAGTTTCTTTATGCATATGAATAAATTTGAAAACAAACAAACAAAAGAACACAATCCTTATAAGTCTTCCCTTTCAATTAACCTTTGCAAATGACATTGGCATTTTTATTTTATTTACGTGGCGGTGTTTGACGGAAAGTGATGTATGGTTTTACAGGCAGCAATTAGTTGTAAACTCAAACATTTAAAACAACAAAATCATGTTCTTACGTGCCAAATTTATGTAAAAAGACTACTAAGCATTCATTTTAGATTTTAAAAAGTTTTGGTGAATTTATATTTAACTAGACGTTACCAATTGAAATATCATACTGTCTTCTCCTGCTCATTTGTCGAGAAATTATATAATCCAGGTGACATTTTTGAGAAATCTTACTGAGAAACTGTTAAGCTCCAATATTTTAAATTTGCATTCAATATTGTAGACAATGATAATGCCAAAATAGATTAACCTGCATAAAAAATTAAGAAAATATTCTGCTTATTTCTTAAAAAAGAGCTAAATCAGGATTTCAATTGCAACTAACTAAAATTCCTACAATTTAAAACTAAAGTTTTTGAAATTTTAGAGTGACCTTCCTAATTATTTTAAATTGTTTTAAATTACATTTATTAATATATTTATTTTAAATGTTTAATTGTATAGTGTGAATATAGATGAGCATAAATGAACATTAAAAAATTTAAAGTCTATTCAATACATATTTCTCTCAATGGCATATAATTTGTAAAGGTGTTGAATTCTAAAATTAATAAAATTAACCGTGAATTTTATGTTTAACTTAATATAATAATATGTACAACTTAAAATATTATACGTATAATCAAAGCATATGTAATAAAACAAAACAAAAAACGTTAAAAGTATTTTTTTCGAAGCCACGTAATTTTTTTTACACGCTGCTCCTTTAAGAAAAATGAAAACAGTAAAATTAAAAGAATTCATTTAATATATTAAAATAAAGTAATAAAAAGAAAATGCAATCTGATACATATTAAATGCAAAGGAATTACAATACAACTGTGATTCCAAAGATATTTCTTAAAATTACGTGCCATAATAACACAATGCAAAACAATTTTTATGACGCCTATTCAAATCTCTCACTTTCCAAGTTATGCTTCGAAATCTATATATTACACAGGGTTACAATGAAAAAATACAAGAGCAGTGATAATTGATTGAACTTAATGTATTTTTTAATGCTAATTTCAATAATAATAATGAAATTTTTCAATCACGTCAGTTTTTCTTGAGAAATTTGATTTTAGTTGGATTTTTATGCACATTTATTAAAACTCTTTTACAGCTTTGAATTTCTTTCCTCCGTGTCTGATCTTCAGTCAACCTTGGTGCAACGTACAGAACACCACCAGGTGACATCTTTACTTCGCCTTCCTTCTCTTCCTGTCACAATATTTCTCTACCAATAGAGCCATAAAAATCATTAACTTAGATCCTTATCTTGGCTTGAGAACGCAGAAACTGTGCCACTCGTCTGGATTGATTCTAAACGTAAGACGCTGAAATTTTGAATTTAGTTTCAATTTTTCTTTCATGGGTAGTTTATTGTAGTGCGTAAGTGGGAGCTTCTTCTCAAAAACACTTTTAACAGTTGTGTTTTTTTCTGTGCGTTTCTTGAAACATGGCTTTGAGTTCAAGACGCTGTGAAAAATTGCCAGATGACTTTTGTCACATATACGACGAATATAGAATTTAATTAAAAATTGTGTGAGAAGCATTGCAGACCATGTAAAACAGCTTTATCTTGCGTATTTTGGCACGAAACTTGGAGTTCAAGACAAATCATGCTAGCCGACTATTGTTGGATGTTAAACGAGATAGGCTTGAGATTAAATATAAAAGAAGAACGTCAAAAAAAGTTTCAAAGGAAAAAGAAAACGTACTCAAGGAGAAATTTAGTTTTGTTTTCTTGTGCATTTTAAAATATGCTTCAAACGTATGTACACAAGCATAATTTTTGCTCCTTTTGGTCAATCGTCTATTTTATGTAAAAACCATAATATAAACAAATTAAAAAGGGTATTAGGGGGGTGTGATTTTGTTTTAGATATTGCACCATAATTGGTTGTAAAATGTATAAACCGTAAAGGAATTTCTTGTTTTTCTACGATCAAGGACAGCCTGTAAGGTCTAGAAACAATGATTTTCATTTAATTGCTCAGGAATTAATTTGTCTCACCAAGAACCAATATTTATATAGATTTAAGTAAATAAAAATCACTGTTTCCAAATTTCCCTGGCTAAATTGTTCAAGAGAATTCCTTTTCAAATAGGGTTTCAGCAAAAATATTGATATCGATTTTACAAGAAATCCTGATGTGATGGGGAAAAGATGGAAGTCATTTTCGAAATCAGCACACTAAATAATACAAAAATCACTGAAAACATCTTTTGTATTTTTCCAAAACTTTAATTTTGCTCTCCTGTGTTATTAAATCTATGAGCAACTCACGTTTTTAATTGAGATTTTATTTATATAATGAAATAAAGCGTAGTTACTTTTGTGTTCCTCAGTCTAGAGTGGGTTCGTGAAGGAATAGAATTCATTATGAAAGTGTTTCTCAACCCAGAATAATCTACCAAGAAATCCTAAAATCAGGATACGCGATGAAGATATCGATTAAATCTAGCGGTAGTCAATCGCTATCTTACATCCAATAGCCTGACGTTTGAGATTGTAAACAGCATAGTCGTTTGAGAACGAATTGAATCATGATTTTAAAATTGCAATCAAAGATCGTTGAACTGAATAACAGGAGAGCATGGTAAATCGAATCAGAGTTTAAAATCCTGAGCCTGTATGGTTTTTGATGGTTGGAAAAATGACGAATTAGCTCAAGTGTAGCTTCTATCACCTGAAATATGATCCAAAATAGTGCGATCCTTAACCAACAAACCATTCAGCAACCTCTTGAAACACATTAACTAAGCTAATCAATCTGAAATCATGAAACTTTTGGGGATACATTTTTAGGAATTCATTAGTTAATTATGATAAATTATTGCATTCTTAAAGTGAAGGAAAAGTTTTCCAAATTTTTTTTTTCACATTTTGAACTTCAAGTACAGTTAGTTGAACCTGTTTTTGCGCGGTAGATGGGACCGCATAAAAATAACCGCACAAAAATATTAACACACAACATAAATAATAACATAAAAACATTAAAAATAATAAAATAAAACAAAAAAATTCGTCGAAGTACTACAGAAATTTTTTTCGTGCGTCACAGAAAAATAGTAAAAAATAAAATTGCTTAAAAAGAACCGCACAAAAAGCAGATTCTACTGTGTATTAAATGCATGGCAATTTCTTTTCTGAATGTACTCTACAATTTTTTGATATTACACTGTCGTTGTAATAGACAATGACTTATTCAAATTTGCTATTTAATAATATAATTTCAACTTAATCTACTGAATATCAGATTAACTGTTTTAAAACTATGAGTAAACTAATTTATTCAAACTAAAACACTTTTTATTGTTTCTGTGTCAGAAAGGTAAAAATTTACGGTTCACTTGGAATATTTACCTGGACAAAAATGTGTGTAAAGGACTATTGCTTATGGCAGTGAGTGAATATTAACGTCGCACTATTCAGCTACACGAGGGCTTTTGGCGACGGACCACGTAATTTTGAACCATTGCTTATGGCTGAGATTATAATTACGAAACATTATTTAATCCTTTATTAAGAGGGTGTCTCAGACAAATTAATATATTTCATGATATCCTAAGTTATCCGACATCATTCGAAAGAAGTTAATTGAAAAAAACATTATAATTACTAACTTCTCAATGATTGAATTCATTCTAAATAAAAACTAAATATTTACAGTACGTTCAAAAATTAATTTCAAACATATAAAAGAAATAATTTTGTCTATTTAAAATGATTAAAAGTTAACATATTTTCAAAAATGACACATATTACAAAGTAATGACTTTTATTCTATTTATTATTATTCAAGTATACAGCTAACTCATGTCCATGGTACATAGTTGCAGTTTCAGTACAGTTTCAATGATAACGATATAAAACAATTTACACTTAAATTTTGGTTGAAAGGTTTTTGCTAATGTAATTGCAAAAAACTTTGCCTCATTATTTATAATTCTTAGACACACATTTACACCACAGAAAAACAATAACATCGTTAACAAAATACAAACCTAATTTTGTAAAACTCATCAAAAGTAAATCTTTGAATTAACCTTTTCTACATAGGAAGTTGTTCATTAAAATAGATTATTTGAATTTCCCTTTTATGAGTTAAGTATGCGAATTGTTTTAACAATAAATGTTTATTATTTGATTTCTATCGAAGATATATCAAATCATATAGAATAAAATGGATACAAAGTAATATTCACGGAGGAACTCACAACACAAATTTTACGTATTAAATAAAAATGCTTTAACTGAAAATAATGACTTATTTTCATGTATGGACTGTGATTTTATCAACCGTATTGCGATATCACAAGATCTATCATTGAAAAACTTTTTGATACTGTATAAAGTTTTTGTGATATTTTCCGTTTCCGGCGGATATCTCTAAACTTCTGAATAAATTTCCAACACCAAGATTTCAACTTCCTTATCTTATTTTTTTTCTATGTTTATTCTCAGAATTTCATTTTCTTTCCATTTTTTGATTAAAATATAAGGAATCTGATAGATATTTTTTTCAGAAAAGAAATAAAAGAATAATTTGTTTTATGATTATCTCATTCTTTGATAAAACGAATAATGCATAAGAAATCTTATAGTGATTGTTTCTTCTAGTTCTTTTCTAAAATTATTCATAAAATCGTTTGCATTTATTTAAAAATAAGTATCATTAAAATAAACAAATAAGCATACATTTAGTGTAAATGTAAATCCTTTGATTTGGTTTAAATAGTATTAGTTTTTTTTAATAATCTATACTAAAATAGCAACATTTTAAAATAAAACATTACAATGACACGAGTGGGATACTGATATTATAACAAGGAAAAAACTCATCAAATTTATCTTTCTTAAGGTATCCGACTACCCTAAAATCATGATTTTTTTCAAAAATTGACAAATTTGTTTTATGATTTTATTTTATACACCATCTTATTAGCTTAATAAAAATACCAAACTTTTTGTTTTCCATTCACTAGAGCAAAAACTACAAGTGTTTTAACTAAAGAAGATGCCTTAAGCTTACACAAGATGTCAAACTTTAAAATGCGTTTTACTCGAAATGTGTCTTTTTCGAAAAACTCAAACGCGGACAGCGATTACTCAAAAAGTTTTGAAAGTAATTTAATGAAACTTTTTGTAAATGTTTTGTATAACAATAGAAGTATTTTGTTCTTCAGATTTATCAATCACTGTATTATTTCAAAATTTACAAACCTTTATGTGAATATAATCAATGGTTTTTTAAGCAATTTCATATAGTCGCTAAGATAGATGTCTCTAGTTTTTGTAAAAATTAAAATATATATTATCCTGAAGGTCATTTCAAACATGAATAACAAAGTAGCACATTAAAATTGAAAAATTGAGAATTTGTTCGAAAAATTTTTGTACAGAGCGGGCCCCGTTTATATAATTTTTTGTACATTTTTACCAGTTTTTCCCATTTTAATAATAATAAACTTTTTTTCTGTTTTCAATTTTACGTATTTTGCTTACGATTCTTTGCTTCAAAAAAAATCCCCGTATTTTCATTTTTACCTTAATACCTTAATATTAAGTTTGTATGGTAGTTTCGGACAATATTGTATTCCTGAATGTTTAAGGTATCTGCCTACCTTTGATAATCAATGTTTGACTGAAATTCCAAAATTTTATAAGATAAAGAATGAGGAGGGTCTACGCTATAAAAGTGGTGAGTTTTAAAAATCTAACATTAAACGTAATTTTAGTAAAAAAAAAATTACAACTTGTAATGGTCGCCCCGCGACATCTATTAATATGGGTGAGTAGGAAGGATGACTAGCCATATTCAAAATAACAACCATACACATTCAATAAGCCAAAGTTAAGAGATGCACCGAAATATCAAATATGGAAAGCAATTAGCTAGTTATGCGAGATACGAGAAGACTTTAACTACCCCCACGGTACTTATAAGTACCACTCAGTTTAAAATTACATAGAATAACCATTACTACGAATACTCTGACGATACTTAGCACGAATATTCTTTTAAATCCTCTCTTCCAAGATATATGGCAGCACGGTTTCTATGGTGAGTATTTTAGTGGGAAAGGTGAATAGATTTATAGCAGAAATTACGTTTTCAGCAAACGGTGTTTTCAGCGCATTGCGAGGATTGTTATTTTTGTACTGAAAAAATAGGTAATGTCAAAATGTAAGTGTCTTATTTATTTTGTATGTAAATGAAGACCTTAGAAAACGATTTGACTATTTATTTCAAGTGAACAGTGTATATAATTAATTTTACTGTTGATTATCTTTAATTAATTAATTAGCTTTAACGGGTTAAATTTCCAAAAAATCCCAAAGTTGAGTATTTTGTTTATGTATATTCCTTAATTTCGAATGTAGTGATTAAAAAAATATTGCATGGAAAAAACTGTAGTAAATCATAATGTGGTAGATAAAGGGTTAAATAATCAGATCACTTAAGTTTAGGCAATATCTTCTAATTCTTAGTGACCTAAGCTGATTCCTAATTGACAAATTGTCAACTTTAATATTATAATAATCAGCTACGAAGTATCCACGCCTCACTTAAAATAATCAATCACTGTTACCTGTTAGCAGTCCAACCTCTCTCTCTTTCTAACCTTAAAGTTTCATCTTTATATACAAGTCTTAATTTTCATACTCACAACTTCTTCTTCGGGGAAAATTTATAATATAAGAATTTTTAAAGACCCAATATTTCCCTAGAAGATTAGTATTTAAAGAAACGTGGATAGACCCGTCACAAACTTCTATAAAGATTGTATATTTTTGTCAAAGTTATGTTACTTAAAACTTGATACCTTATGAATGTATTTGTTTCATGTTTTGTCTAAATGTTATTTAAATACGATAAAGGCAATGGGCTGAGGAGTTAACATCAATGGGGTTTTTTTTAAAATTTTTTTAACAGTTTACTCTTTTTACACCATGCATTTTATAAAATTTCCTAAAAGTAAATGTTCAATGAGTCTTAACTTTTTGTTAAATTTGAATATATTTTCAATTTTAGTTCATTACCTTCATAACTGTGTTAAGTAAGTTGTGCAAAAAATAATTTAAATATATGGCTTTGAATTCCATGTAGAGTGTTTTGAAATTTGGTATAACTTTCATCAAATTTTACCTAAAATATCACATTTTGGCAAATTTATACTGTTAAATAATTTCCTGATTGGTGTTTTTCATTAAGTCGTATTACCAACAAAATAACATAAAATTCATAGTAACAATGCAATTTAGAAAACTTGTTTCTGAACGTAAGAAGGTACCTTAAATAGCATATTCATAGCATTAAACTTCTTGTATTATGATACTAAATGTTTATTTAGAATATGATACCTGTTATTTACGAGTTCATAAAAATAACTAACCGCAGTACAGAAAAGTTGCTCAGCATGGATGTTTATTTATGAATGCACAATAAGTTGATATAAAAAGAAAAAGACAGACACACTTATTTTGCATCTCTCAATTACAGCATTTAACTTACAAAATTCTATAACTTCTGGAGAACAGTAATAAGTAGATTATTACAGATACTTGCACATGTTTTCAATCATCTGTGATTGAATCCAATTTATCTCAATACACCTAACTAAAAATTTCTGATGTTTTTTATTTATACAAACATCAATTGTATCATAGTTTCTTGTTACTGTAGCGGTTCTTATACTGAGATTAGCGGACCCTCGGAATTCTGTAGCAGTTTTCTATTTGGGCCGTAAAGGTCCCTCATCCAATGTTAAGATTTCCGTCTTTTACAGTTTCTGAAAGACCGCGTGGGAAAATTGAAAAATGTGTCATCCTAGACCAGATCTCTTAATTGTCCATAGTAAAAATATTTACTAGAACATGTATTTACGTCAAAAATATTAATTCAATGTCTTTTATTGCTTGCAACTACGTGGCGATAACTAAAACATAATATTTTCAAAATATTGTTAACAATACACATGCAAATATTAAGAAATGAATTCCCATATCGTACTAATACGATAACGATTGCATGAATCTCGATTTTCTAATTAAATTGCTTTTGTACTATTTATTTATTTGCGTCTACATTATTTGATAATTTGAAACGTACTGTGATATTTTATTTACGTATATAATTAGATGTTTACTGCTTTCTTAAAGGAAAAAAAGTCTTAAAAAGTCTATAAATTGCAGAAAGGCAATCTTAGGACTATTAAGGAAACTTTAAATCACTCAGCCATTTGTTGGGAATCAGGGAGGGTATTTCAAAAGTTATCTTGGGGGTCCATGATGTCAAGCTGATACATAAAGAGGGGCCACGACGGTTGAAAGTTTAAAACCGCTGAGTTACTGTATTATGCAAATTAAACAGAGATTATACACACTTATAAAAATGGAGGGACCTCGCAATTTCGAGCCATGGTCAAGTAATGAAAACAACTCCTGAGTTGGCATTCCATTCTCTAAATTTCCATCTCATGGCTACATGAGGATTTTGTGCTCTATAGATACACCCCTCATCATGACAGGTTTTTAATGACATCGGGACATTTTTAATTCACGAATAAATATACATAAATCGCCCGCAAAAATTAATTCCAGAAAATTCTACAGAGAAGCAATATTTTTACACAAAGTGCTTATTATTTATTGCGTTGGTTATTTTTAATTTAAAAAAATTCAATGGGACAGAAAAAATATTAATTCTTAGTGCATTAAACACTATGAACAATTATGAAAATGAACATTGCTGTAAATTCACAGAATCCGGTTATTTCACGAATTAACTACTTTAGAACTTAAGATCTAATTTGATTTTCCAATAACAGAAACAGACCAAGAACCAAGACTGTTCGAACAAACCTATTTACAAAACTTTTAATTTAGCGATTTAACAAAAGTAAAGATGTACTTGTAAGGCAAATAATCACTTAAATAAAACAATGACAACCTGCAAATTAAATAGATTCAAGAACTAATTACTAAATCTAAATCAAAACTCGGTCAAACTTTATTTAAATTCGCTTCAGCTAAGATAAAAGGGACTGAAACGGAAATGCTGCTCCTGATATAACACATCTTATCTAATTTCTCCTTTAATCTTTCCTCTCGAGTTATCTGATAAGAGAATGTATTAAAGCTAGAGGGTTTGTAGTTAATTCATTACTTAACCTATTTGCATAAGCAAGCTTTGTAAATGGACTCGGGGAAGTAGTAGAATCAATAAAACAGCACAAAATTATGCTAAATGAAGCAATAAATACAAAAAAACAAGAGTAAACCTCACAAAATCGAATATAATGTTAAACACACAGCATATTCTTAGACAAACAAGCTCCAACTGCTGGTTTTTATCTCAATTTTCAATAATAGGAAATTTATAAGATAGATCTTCGTTAAATACTTTTTGTACATTTTATTCTTACAATATGTTAAGTCTGTGTGCTAATTATAAATGAGGAGACAATAAGTTGTACTCTAAAAGGTCATTGATAATATTTGCAATATATTATCAACTGCTACTTAACCCCTTAACTTGTCCGTACGTTGTACTGAAATAATTTATTCTTACGCATGTCTTTATTCTGCGCGTATTTTTTTCTTATAATGAGATTATTATTGTTAGTGTTTTTAAGAGATGAAATTTGTCCATGTTACTAAAATGCTTCTCATTCGCTTGTTTTGTGTGTGGGAGGGGGGAGGACAAGAATTTTTCTTTGAAGGAAGGAATTTTTAGGAAGGAATTTGAAGGAATTTGGATCCTTCAAAATTTTTGGTAATGAACAAGGATCTGAAAGACTACATGCAATTTGTTTCTTGATAAGAAATGAAAATGGAAAGATAATTAAAAAAAATAACTGATACATTTCTGTCCTGATTGCATTTAAGACTTTGTATTACACCTTGTTTCAAATTGTATGTTATATATATATATATATATATATATATATATATATATACGCACACAAATAAACCCCTCAAACATTTTAAAAAGAGGTAGGAATAAGAAAAATCTTCGATCATTTTTGGAATTCAGTTAAGATAAATGAAATATTATTCATAGTATGTAGAGTATAATTATAAAATCAAATATTTTGGGAGATTTTGTGTCTCACAATTATGAAATAAAAAATAGCATGAGAACTTTAAAATTAAAAATTAAAATATAATTCTTCCATTTTTTCCATTTTATTAAATATTAAGCTTAGTTATATGCAATAAAAGATTTGTCTTTTTTTTTAAAGATTTCAGGCAAGAAAATTGACCGCTTAAAAAGTTAATCTAAAAACCTGTACAATATGGAAAGTATATATAAGAATAAGGACATAATAGAAGAAATCTCCTTTAAATGTTTGCTGTTATCAAATTTGCAATAGGAGAAATTATGGAGTTTTGTAATATAAGTTATTCAAAGTAAAAATAAAAATGAATTGCAGATATGGTAAAAGATACGCTACACTTGATTCAAAACATTCACATCACAATCAGAGATAATATTTATTCTCTTCTGTATTAACTCTATTCTTCTAGACAACAGTTTGCGTTTTCTAAACAATATTATGAACAGTCAAGTGTAACATATCACAAAAATCATTTCTCAGTGTCATGACCGATTGTCCAATGAGTGAAGGAATTCCATCTTGATCTGATCCATACTTTGTATTTCCTGAAGTTGTATAACAGCATATTCGGCCTATGTGTTAGTTTTCTTTTAAGTTGGGAACGATGAAGGCTATTTCTTCTATTAGGTACAGTTGACAAAAATCTCCTAACATTTGATGTATAAAAAGTTCAACAATAAATTTCTTCAGCTGGAGTATCGTTCAGGCATTATATTAACAATGACTCCCATCAAAGGTAAACGGACTGTATCTGTGCTTATAATTCTGATCTGCAATCCTGCATCGGCTCCATCCTAGAAAGAGAGGTCAAATCAAATGAGAATACGTATCATAATAATTTAGCTGCTTTTATTTTATTCAAGTGAACATGTATGGATAGGAGGGGAAACTCATTGCAAGATTTTTCATACATTTCAATTAGTTACAACGCTTTTACATGAACATTACTGGTAACAACTATAGTCTTTCCTGTACAGTTAATGATGCCAGTCAATACCTACTCAAGTTCTAGTTTTCTTTCATCTGATCTTTAAACAAAAGTGATCTTTAAGACTGACTGTTTTATCAATCATCCAAATTCCATCTTTCAGTGTCTGAATTGTTCGAGAGTTATTATTGTAAGTTTTGACGCTATTTATGTTCAGAATGTTGCATGTGTATGTAATTCAACCACTTCGGTAGGATGGCCTTCTGTAGTAACTTAACAGGAATTCTTGCTCCACTGAAAAGCTTTTAGATTACATCTTTACTACCAGAAATACTGAGATTGTAATGTTGAATTTGTAGTTTTAATCTTCATTTACACTTTATGTCAAATATATTATCATATTATGTCATATTATATAAAATAAAATCATATTATGGCAAATATTACCATATTATGTCATATAATTGTTCGAGATTGTTTATCTAAGTTTTGACGCTTTTTGTGTTCAGAATATTGTATGTGTGTTGTATGGTGTAATTCACTCACTAGTAGGATAGCCTTCTGCGGTAACTTAACAGGAATTTTTGCTGCGCTGAAAGGCATTTTAAATTATATATTTGTTACCAGAAATACTGAAATTGTGTCGTTGAATTTGTAGTTTTATATATATAATCCTCATTTACGCTCTCTATATCAAATACTATCGGTACATTACAATATCTTTGCATGTTTACTTTAAACAACTTTTGAAATCACAATACTATTTCAAGGGTGAATTCCTTCTTCCAATATTGTCATTAATACCCAACAGAGTTGAGAATTCTTTTGCTGAATGAATTACAAAGGGCGTTACGTATTTCCGGTTTAAAGAAAATGTTCCAACTATGTCATTTTTTAGCAAAATAGTCTATTAGTTATACACTGTTCCACAAGCATAAATTTACCTATGAATTGATCATAGACCCTTTGTTGCATGTATTAAGTGTTAGTATTAACTCTTAGCAACTGTAAAGTAAAGATAATTTAAATGTTTCAAGAATAAAGCAATATTTATTGATATATAACAAAAAAGAAAATGTGTTGAGCCATCTTGCACATAAATATAGGTCCATTAAATATGATTATTTTTACAAATGACGCTAAAAATCTAATTTTTCTGACTGTTTAAAAGACTTTCAATTATAGTTTTAATCTGAACTGCCCATACATGCCCAATAGCTTTCTTCAATTCAGCAACAGAGGAGTATATAAAGTTAATTGCAGAGTAGATGGTATACCCGTTCTTCGCAAGGGTAAACTGAACATTTAACAATACAGATTGAAGGATAAAGAAGTTTTTTTTTTTCAATGAGTTAATTCTACGTGAATTGCAAATTAAATAAAAAGCTTTTTGCATATCTCAGCTAAACAAAAAAACCATGTTTGTTAAATTTTGTCTTTAGATCTAATAGCTGATAAAAAGTATTTCTCTTTTATTTATAACTCCCGTAACTCTCTTGTATTATGGTTATCTTTTTGTTGTATTTATGGTTATCTCTTTGTTGTATTTATGGTTATCTCTTTGTTGTATTTATGGTTCACTATTTTGGCAATAATGGCTTACACATGAAAAAAAATCAATAGTAGCTATTTAAATAAAGAAAGACTGGCCACAGCCTATCCCTTCGAAATCAAGTTTTATTCTGCAATAAAAAAAATAGTGATTACACTGATGAAAGCAATGAACTAGAAGCAAGCGTACACTGCTTCCTGGCTTAGTCAAATCAAAAAGGCAAAGTTTTGCTTCACACATAAAAGATAGAAATATGCTGTCAAGGGTGTTTTTTTTTTTTGCAGATGGCAGAATGTTTTCGTACTTACTTGACAACTATAGTTATGTTTTGGACACTTCCCTCAGTATCTTTATAAATTATAGCCTATGTGTTATTATGATGTATCAGCTACATTACTGTAAAATTTCATTAAAATCCATTCAGTTGTTTTTGCGTGAAAGAATAACAAATATACATCCATACAAACTTTCGAATTTATAATATTAGTGAGGATATCTGGTGTGAACTAGAAGTTCCCAAACATTGTTCATGGGGTTGAGGCATGAGGAAAAGATTAGAATCAACTTAGATAAATCAACCTAGCGGACCAATATTTACTGCTGCCGCTACAGTGAATTGTAAGAATGTCTTGTTGAAAAAAAATGGTGATTCCAACGAATTCATCGTAAATAAGGTAGAAATTTTTGTTTTGGCACATTTTGGCATCCTAAATATTCATTCTGGCATACTTCACTCTTCATAAATGCCAGAGGGAAGAGTTTCACACACGGTAATAGCTCGTCAGATCACTCAACGTTCCTCCTCAAACTTTCCTTTTTGGAAAGTATTTTTTGTTCTTTCTCTATTCGTAAATGCTATGGTAACCAGAATAAAATGGATTAATAAAATGAAGAATCTATGCCTTCGGTACATTTAGAGTTATTTCTTAAATTATTTTACATCCAAAAACAGGCTAATCTATCAGTAGAAATTCACAAAAAAATATATTTAATTTAATTTCTTATGCTATATGAATGTTAGTATTTAAATCGGTACTTTTCACGCAGGGTTAGTTACACCAACCACCTAACTTTTTTTGAACGCTCTTTCTAAACTTTTTTTGGAAAATGGATAGTTTCTAGTGTAGCTGACTTTAAGGTCACATCCGTGAGAGGCCGTAGTTTGTGGGTAAATTCTAAATATATATTTATGGATACAGCCTCTTTGGGTATGCCATACCCTGCGCGAGAATCACCGTTACATTTCTGAATGAATGAGCCCGTTTTAAATCTTCCTTATGATATGGCGTATTATTGTAATGATGAAGAAATGTGATATTTATGTAATTTTATAGATACAGTATTTAATAAATTAATTAATACATCAGCATTTTTGTTAGAAGGAAGTCTAAATGCGGTGATGATGAGGAATAATCAAAAGATCAAGAGTATAACATCAAGTATGAATATGATTCCTTTACTGAAACCGATCTAGATTTAGAAGAGTGAGATATTGTTGAAAATAAATGTTTTATATGTAGACATAAAAACATTTGGGAAGAGCGTAATTTTAAAGGAGGCAACTGGAACACGTCTTATCCACTTTTAGATGAACCTTTGAAAGAAAAAACTTTTGCTGGAACAATAAGAGAAAATAAAAAATAAAAAAAATTCCAAAATTTTTTAATTTAAAAAAGGCGAGAAGTTTCGGTCGTTTTTTACACGAGTAATATAATTTTGTAAAAACTCTATCAGAAATGAATTAACTTAAATTGGTTTCGTGAAATCATTTGAAATGCAGTTTTTAAATAAGTGATAGAAATAGTTTAATTTAAAATATCAATGATTTAAATTACTGTAGTTTTATTTTTAACATTTTCATTTTATGTTAAAACATGCCTTATGTGCATAGAAATAAAACAAATTTAGTTCATTTGAATAGAAGAGTAATACATAACAAAATCATATTTTTTTTAATAAGTTACATTTTACAAAGACAATTTTCTCAGACGATCTGTATTATGCTTCATTTATTATTTATGAGTTAGATTGACTTTTTTTGCTCAAAGTTCTAATATTAGATGGAATTCCTTTTCTTATTTCTTGGTCTCTATGGTAACAGACAGAGTTGTTAATGAGGTCATACATAATTTTCCCTATTCTAGATATCTCATTCGTATTCACCTATTACCCATTTCTATTCATCTCAGAATTCTGGATCAAAAGCAAGTATTAAATTTTAATTTCGTTTCTTTAAATCGATGTACTTCTTATTGCAATAGTTTGGCTTAGTAAGATTTGTTAGACTTAAATATTCCATTTTTAATTTGCTGACGTCAAACATCACCATCTACTTTTCTAACACTAACAAAACACAGAAAATAATTTTAAAAAATTGCAAACTCGTATTTTTCAAAAAAATAACACCTTTGCAGTATTTATTAAGAATTCCCTTTTGACGCCTTGCTCAAAACTTCACTTAATTAAATATCATAAAAATTTTGACTTATCTTTATATATATTTGAGTCAATTTTAAAATAAATTACATGTATTTAAAAAAAGAAAAGCAGCAACTTCTTTGTAGTTCAATGATAAAATTTATAACCATTTTTGAATCATCATACATTTATAAGGCAGCATTTCAGAAGAGATTATAAGGATGGAAAATAAAGCCAGTGTTTGTGTTAACGTAGCGCTATACAGAAATTCGAGGTTTTTTTTTTTACGGATCTCGTAAATTTGGAACATCGGTCAATTAATGAAAATGACACACGAACTCAAAAAATAAAAGTATTTGAGCACTTAAAGTTAATATATAACTGTGCGGTTGTTATACCATAGAGTAAAGACGCTTTTTCGAAATGTATTAGTAATCTGTTGTAGAATAAATCCAATGTAGAACTTTTCTAAATTGTAATCAATAAAATGTCTCATATATTTTGCTAAAAACACTGCTTACATTTTCTTTTACCACTTTTTTAATATTGCATGATGGATCTTAATGAAATAACTTACATATCTATATATATATATATATAAATGGATGTTTGTATATATGACCTCGCTTCACTCCAACCCCTTTCAACCTGGCTAGTGAGAATAGGGGGCGGGATAGTTAAAAACGGAATGATAAAATTAACATCGATAATACTCAAATGAGAGAAAGAAAACTTTAATCCAAAACAAACAAAGATTTATTATGATCAACATGGGTAAGTATCAACAATACATCAATAAATTTTACAATTAAAGTAAAATAAGACAAAGAGGAACTTAATATGATAAGGAACATTTTCGTGCGACTGGACGACTGGTATGGTACTTCCGCTTGGTATGAGTGAAATCGTAGCAGTGATAAGCTGTAGGAGGTGCGACATGCGGCAATAGCGGAAGTGTACAATGTACCAATAGCATGTATATGTATTTTTTGTGGAGAAGGTTTTGTGTTATCCTCTTTTTTGCAGCTCCCTCTAAGTGGCGCTACACCATATCAACTTCTGCACCGTTCAATCAGTCACCAAAATGCCAACATGGTTGCAAAAATATAAAAACACCAAAAACGATGCCAACTTGCCTCTATAGCGAACATTTAGCTGTGTTTATATTGAATCGCCATTATAATGTAAGAAACAGCGTTGCTTGCGGATAGTACATAAAATAAATGCAACAGAAATTAATATTAACGTATTACACATCCAGATATAAATAATTTACACTATTTTATGCACATTCATTTCACAAAATTTGTAACAATGTGTTACTTTTGCTGAGCAGAGATCAGCTTAGGAAGATGTTTTCAAAAATCGACCCCAAAAGAGTTACGGGACCGTTATATATAAAAAGAAAAAAATCCTTTTTATCAGCTATTAGATTTACAGACTTAAAAATTAACAAACATGGTAATTTATTCAGCTGAGATATGCAAAAGCTTTTTTTTTGTTTAATTTAATTTAACGCATTAAAAACAGTTTTATTCTTCGATCTGTATTGTTTAATGTTTCAATTCACCCGTGCGAAGAACGGGTACACAAACTAGTACCGGTTATAAAATAAATACTGTGACCGATTTCAGAGGATCATAAATTTTTATTGAATAAAGTTATTTACACGGAATTTTCAATGCGGTTTTCTCTAGCACAGTAAAAATTTTCTAAGAGTTTTGGCGAAGCTAAAAGAGTTCTTTCGATTATTTTGGGGGTATTTTTTCAACAGTCTCTTAAATTGCTTTTTGAAGCCCTTTTTTTAAAAAATTACCTTACTTTATGTGTATTTAATTGTTTTTTTAAGTAACCACATATAAATAATCACAAGGAACATAGGCAGGTGATAGTTATAGCCATTTATCAGGAGGCAAAAAATTTATTTTTTAATGTTTCAGCCATTTTATTGTTGGTTTTACAGTATGACTTAGTGCAGAATATTGGAGAAAAACAAAGTTTTCTTGTCGGTAAAGACGATTACTTTTTTAATCAAGTGTATCAAAACTTTATTCTGATAATATTTAGCATCAATTTTAAAGTTTGGTTCAACAAAAAATGGTTTTGTTAAGATTTGAGAGGACATTTCCGTCCATACTATAACATCTGACGATCAACTTGCATTTTTCAAAATAGCTGCGTCTTTGCGACATTTTTTGCTTGAAATATATTGAATCTTCGTTTCGCCAGTTGTGAATGACAGATGAAACTGCTTCATCAGAAGTTACCCCTGTTTTGTATTTAGCTTTGCGTAACATTAAATACAGAGGTCAAAAACCTTTTATCTTCGTTTTTCTAGGGTCTTAACAGACATTTGATGGCAAGTTGGAAAATTTACTTTTTTATACCTAATTTTTTTCTCTGACATAAATTGTCGATTACTATATCTGTAGTTTCTTTGCCATAGGCTTTTGAGGCAAAGTGTTTTCTACAGCGATATAATTCTTTTCAACTTCTTTTTTTCCTCTTTCATTAAGGACTTCCTTTTGTTCAAACTTTTTCCCTGAATCTTTTGATTGCAAGCCAAATTCTACTTCTTTTTCAAGTTTAGAGAGAAATACAATAGAACATTTTTTTTTTGATTTTTAAATGCTTATAAATTACAGAAATTTAACAACCATCCTTCAAAAGCTGTAAACTTTCGTTCCGGGTTTGAGTATCCAATTTAAGTACTGTAATTTACTCCCACTAATAAAAATGGTTAGATTGGTAATTTAAATTTTTCAATTTTCAAATAAAACTAGTAGTAAAACGATATAAATTCATCGTAAATAGTTATATGCTTTTAAAATTGGTCACACTTATTTTGAATCAACCGATAGTACATAATTTTCTACCCTTTGTTATAGCTTTTTTTAAGGATATGTTTTTGAGTGTATCTATAATGTGCAACATACGAGTGTAAGTCATTAAGTAAGTTACAAATGCATATAGCAGTATTTAAAGCTGTAACAGATATCTACAAAGAATGGTGATGGATGACAGTCGCATATATCTTTATGATACTCAATTCATATTGAGTAGGTAGCATTCACACGCATACGTAATGCACTTTCAGAAAGGGCAATGGTGCTGAATGATTGTACAAAGAAGAGCAGCATGCTGTGGTCCAATTTTTTTGACCAAAAGACTTGAATCATAACACAGTCATAAGGAAATGACACCTGTTAATGGAAATATGTTTTTATCACATGAAGCAGTGTTCAATTGGGAGGAAAAAAAGTTCTCAAGGCCATTCCAAAATTGTTGTTGAAGATTGTAGCAGTCTTTGAAAAAATCAACTAAGCAACAGGTGGAAGAATTGATTTGGGCAGATTGAAGAGTGACAATTTACAGTATCGCAACGACGATAGGATGTTCTCATGTTTTAGCACACATCATAATGCATGATCGGGGTTGAGACAACAAACCAAAGAATTTTATGAATCTGGAATTCGGGATCTGATAAAAATATGAGATAAGTGCATCAAAATTCTTGATTATGTGTAAAAGTAATAAATTGTTTCCGAAATTATTTTTATTATCTTTTGTGACTTACTTAATGACTTTCCCTACTATTTATCAATAAATACCATTAACTGTGTAATTATTATTTTGTGAACGCTAGTGTCAATTGTAACAAAAAAACTATTGCTTTGTGCACAGTAAATATAAATGGAAAAGTTAGGACTTAGCTAATATTATGTCCTTTTATTATTTTGTTTCAACTTTGCGCAAAAACACATACAAAGGGAGAGTTTTTGCACCTCTAAGTGATTAAATTACCTGGAACTTAATTCGGCACTTCTCGCGCAAGGTGTGTCATACCCCTGTCTAATTTTTTTCAATGCTCGTTCTAAACGTTTTTTACAAAGTGGGTAGTTTTTCGGTTAGCTGACTTTAAGGTTATATCCTTTGAGGGACATAAGCTTGTAAATGAATTCTAAGTATATATTTTTGGATACCATCGTTCGGGTATGTTATACCCTACGCATGAATCGCCGTTAAAGTTCTGAATGCATGACCCCGCTTTAAATTCTTCTTATGCTATGCCACATTACTGTAGTTATTATGAATAAATGTGATATTTATGTAATTTAATAGATACAGAATTTAATAAATATAGTACAGCAGTATTTTCGGTTGAAGAAAGTTTCAATACAATAATGATGAGAAAGAATCAAATGATGAAGAGTATAATAACAAGTATATGATTCTTCCACTGAACTCGATCGAGATTTAGAAGAGGGTGACACTGTTGAAAATAAATGCTCTACATGTAAAGACACAAAAATATTTGGGAAGAATGTAATCTTTAAGGAAACAACTGGTAAACATCATATATAATTTCAGATCAACTTTTGAAAAAAAAAATATTGTTGGATCAATAAGGGAAAATAAAAAAGAAATTCCAATTTATTTCAATTTAAAAAATACAGAAATTTACTCCTACATGTTTAGTTTTAAAAAGGTACAACAATTGCTTTCTACACATCCAAGAAAAATTGGAATGTCTTCTACTTTGAACAATACATAGCGGTGATACAATGGATTCATCTACAGTACCATCCACATGGTTTGGGTTAAAATTTAAAATAATATTTCCTTAATTTAACTGAGAGCAGTTATCGTCATTGAATGTAATCGTTAGCCTATGACAGTAATTTTTGTGTTGTTGAACATTGTGATGATCAATGCTCAAATTATTTCGTTAAGTACCTAATAAACATAAAAGTAGACTCTGATTTCTGAAATGTATTGGATTTCGATTTTCAGAAGAATGTAAAATGTAAAAATGCTCTACAAAACTTAAAATAACATCCAGTGAAAAACATCGCACTCACTCGCGACGACGACTGAAGGAGTGTATAAACAAAGTACTGAATGCCCTAATAAAGAGAACAGAACAACTAAATTTATGTTTGAAAAGTGTAATAAACATATTTTATTTCCTACTTTTCTTCCTCTTTTACCTTTGTATACAAATTTTATGGTAAAACAGAATATAACACTCTTGGGTGTAAGATAACAGGCGCGAGAACTTTAGTTCGTTTTTTTCACGTGAGTGATGACGAGTAAAATGAAAAAGCTGTTTAAATTAAAGATATCTGATTGGGAACATACTCAACGCTCACTTTATTGTGTGGCCAATAAAATTTATATACGAGTAAATAAATTAGAAATCCAATGTTCAATTATTTTTGTTTTTATACCTAAAAAAAGAAAATATCGTAATGGTATTGAATTTACTCTGTGATGTTGTGTGATTCTGATAAAAATAATATTTACTGCAACTATTAAAAAAGTTGGTGGAAAAACTAGTAAATTGATAGAACTAAAAACTGACCAACTGAAATTATTAGTCTAAAATAATTTATTGTAGATGTTTTTTTCTGCAGAGAAATGTAAAACAATGTACGAAAGAGAGAAATAATATCTGACCAGTTATATATAACTCGACGAATACTTTTAAAAGCTTGATGGGTGCAAATATTCTACGTATTATTGCGTTTTTTTTTAAATCTAGTTTATATAATGTAAAAATTAATTCACTTTTATTGGATATTCTTAGGTTTTAACTAGATGATAATAAAATTAAATAAAAGAAATGTAGCAGTAATATTTTATTTCTGACATTTTAAAAGTCTGTTTCATAAGAATTAATTCTAAAATAAATTTTTAATATCTTTTCAAGACTTCCGGATATTTTATGAAAAATGTATATTTTTTTTGGTATAAAATTGAATTCGTTTTGATAAGCATTTTTAGAAAACATGTGAGTATTCTCCAAATTTCTCTATGAACAGTTTGCATATTCGAAAATTTTCATTTCAATGTGTTAAATCATAAAATAAATTAAGCTTGACGTTAGTTGAAAGATGAAGAAACTACCCCAAAATAAAATTTATAGTATGAAATTGAATGATTTTTCACAATGTATTTTTAACATATAGAATGATAAAACGCAGTAAGAAAATCCTATAACTTATATATATAATCACTTTCATAATTATAATGTTGAACTGAAGAAACTAAGAACAAAGCTATTAAAAAGCATTGTTTTTTTTTTAAGTCAAGAAATCAAATTACTAGATTCAAATATCTGAATTATTGGAAACCTTAGGAGGGACAGAAAAAAACCGAGCTATGGATCCGACGTCCAGTTTCATGACCACTAGACAAGTGATCACTTTTGTTCGTAGACTTTTAATGGCTTATGTAGATGATACCTCTACACACTTCTGCAACTGTAAGTCGGTGGATAGATGAACGAACGATATAGTTGCAATGGCGAGTGTGTGAGTTGTTGCTCTTAGTTGGAGGTGTTGCATCAAGTGAGTCTGATGACTTTTGGTTGCCGCGTCAAGTGAGTCTGATGACTTTTGGTTGCCGCGTCAAGTGAGTCTGACGAGTTTTTTTTTATTGCTCTTTTTGTGGGTAGATGCGCCAAAACAATTCAGGAGGTTTCGCTTTTCTACATTCAGCCATGGTCACCAATGAAGTGGTTCTCTAATCCGGAGGGACAGAACCCACTACGTATGGATCTAAAGCCCAGTAACATAAACACTAGACAAAAGTGGTCACTTCTGTCCGGAGGCTGCTACTGTCTTATGTAGGTGATACCACTACAATTGCATTATATTTTTATTTAGAAATAAAACCTGATATGAACTTAAGCACCTTGCGTATATAGATTATATTTTTTTCAATAAAATATACTCAGCTTGCCATCTGCAATCAATAAGGAGGAGAAATATCAAGACCAACTTCATTAGAGATAAATTACAAAAAAAAGGTGAAGTTATTGAAAATACATTTTTCTGCAAGGTGAAGATTGTACAATAAGTATTGAGTTTAGACTTCTCAGTTGTCAAAAGCCGCTGCTTCATTCCATTGATTGCAAGCATTTTTGGATGTCTTATTGAGCATGGCAGCTCATGTTGCATCCACACATTGCTTAAGATATCCGAATACGTTCGAAACCCTGATTTAAAAAAATTGCATAAATGGATAATTTTCATGATATTTAGTGTCACTTAGATTAGAATATATGTATAAATATGATTTAAGAATGTTATTGAAATAAAAAATTATTTAAATGTAATATTTTGGCAAAGAGTAAGCTTAGAATTACCTACTTTTAAATCATTTTCCTTTGATGGAAATGCTTCTATAATAGTAATATTTTGCTTATATAAAGCAAAAATTTCCCCAGAGGGCTTGAACTAGGACTTTTAAAAATTTAACATTATTTTCAGAGTTACTACCAATTGAAATACTTATCAGTGTGTTTTTTTATTAAAATTTCTCTGATGTATTAAAATATGAATAAATCCACTTCTAAGTTATATATTTCAAAAATCCTAGTTCAGATAAATATAACAATATACAAAATAAACAAAGAATTATCTAACTTCAAAACATTCTCCTTTTATGGAAAATGCTTCTATAACAATACTATTTTGCCTATATATAGATCAGACCTTTGTACAGAGTTTAAACAAGAATTTTTGAAATACATAACTTAGAAGTGGATTTATCCATATTTTAATACGTGAGAAAGAGAAAAATTTAGCTTAAAAGCACCGAGAAATATTTCAATTGGTATTAACTCTGAAAATAATATGAATTCTTCAAACGTCCTAGTTCTGGCTCTTTGGAGAAGTCTTAGCTATATATAAGAAAAATATTATATTATTATTCAACACCTTTTATAAAAGGAGAATGTTTTGAAAATAGACAATTCTAAATTCATTTTTGCTAAAATATTGCCTTTTTAAATCATTTTTATTGTAAAAAACCAAAACAAAATAAAGTACACAATTGCATGTATGAGTGTGTAATTTACACTTTTACTGAATTTATATTATCATTGTGATGCAATTATGATAGAACTAAAGTTCATTATTCTGCAATTACATGTTGTTCTAGATCGTGTTTGTATTGTATAACACATGTTCTTAATCCAATACGAAGATAAAGAAATGATTTTTTTTTATTTATTACAGCGTTTAAGAGACTGTAGAACAAGGGTGTCAAACTCAAATACTAACTTGGGCCAAATAGACAAGGTTTCACTTTAGGTGGGGCACAAAAAAAAAATTATTTATAGAAAAGTAGGTTTATACATTACTTTACATACAATACATTATAATAAACATAAAGAAAAGAACAAGACAAATTTAATGTTTGGATCCTAACACTTGGGATCTCTTCTCTGATGCTACCATTTGTATTTCGGGAGAAATTTTGTTATATATTATTTCGTATCCGTATACTGGCAGGGCCACGAGTTTGACATCCCTGCTGTAGAATGTCTATGATCCTTTTAACAACATTATGTAACATGGCCAAGTATTTCATGACAATTATACACATGATTTATATAGAAAATATAAATTCCAGAAAATGCTTGCAAAAAATATAGATTTGAAAGACATCAAGAACAACTGCAATATTGAATATGAGTATATAATTAATAATAATATATTTAGCTATAAAAATGTTTCTATCTGTCTTTTCTAGTGTAACAATTGATAGAGTCTTATCAATACCAATGACAAAATTCTTCAATGCACTTTTAATTAGAATTAAAAATAAAACACTATAGGACAGTAAGACGCAATAAAATGCTAATTGTTCTGTTATTAACCCCTTAACTGTGGCATATATTTCAGAAATAAGGACCAAAATTGAATTTTTTTTTACTGTTTAATTTTGTTCTTTATATTATTATAAGAGTTAGAAAAGAGGGTTTTTTATTACAAAAATAAAATTTTAAATGCGATAACTACTATGTGTATATAAAATTTTTACATACACATAAAGAAGTAATGGAATACACACACACATCTTATTCGATTAGAGCAAATTAAACAAAATTTTGAAGCTAAATATAATATAACTAGTGTAATATAGTATAAAAACACAACACAATATGATTTTCTATACATGAACTTTACAAAACTTGTACAGTATGGTATATCCCAAACCACGGTACTGCACACAAGCCCATATCGCACTCTTTGCAATAAACTCGTGTCTCACGTCTTATCCTCTTAACCTCTTTCATCGGTTTCACGACAGCATATAAGACACTGTCTGGTTGAAGTTGATTTTTTTCCCGTTGGTGGGATGTGTTTTGGAAAGTGTCTACCTGTGAGGCGCAGCAAACTTACACTAGGACGCCCTGGTTCTGGTAGCTGAGCATTTGGCATATTTTGTTCGACAATTGCTATTCTGTAATTCCTATTATTCTCCGCACCTCTTGCTGAATATGCATAAAGAAGGAATTATATAATACTTGGTCTAAATGAAGGAATTATATAATGCCTGACTACACACACATGTTCCCTCCCTAGACTGAAGTCGTAATCCGTGAAAAACTACGACCACTATAGTCATCGATTAGGAAAATAGTGAATTAAGTATCCCAAAGTAGAAACGAACTCAGTTCGGGCCTCACAAAACAGAAACGTTAATTTTTCTACAGCCCGAAATCAGTTCGGGCATCACAAACACTACAAGTAGTAGTTGCCCGAACTGGATTCGGGATACACTGGCGAGTGTTTAACACTTAAACCAGCGTTTCTCAAACTGTGGGGCGTGATATCCCTAGTATATTGAACCGAGTATATCGAAAAGTCAAAAACAAAGGATTTACGAATTTACTGAAAGGAAGCAAAACCAAATATACATTCGGACATAATAAAAACAAATTACACATTTACACTGATATAATATACTTATAAATGTATCAGTACTGCACAATGTATTTGATAACTGATCTCACAATACTAAGTGCAGAATAGATTTAATAATTACTAGTGATTCACGTAGGCTTGACATATACAAAATTTAATACTTATCTTGATAATTTGTACGGTTTATGATTAAAATCGTATTATAGTTTTAACGTTATAAGGTATTATTATTGCATTCAATATATTGTTATTGTGTGAAGGAGGCACAATGAAAATTAAGATTGAGTCGCAAATATTTAAAGTTTGAGAAGCACTGACATAAACATTATCTGCCAATAAATAAAACTATTTGAAATTTTTTTTTCAAGCCCATCATAGTCTCATTCATAAAAATATTCATAATATATGTTTAAAAAAATGTTTTCAATGCTATTTCTTCTTTTGACAAATTTTATTAAACTACCTTGTAATAAACTAAAAGAAGTTTTATTTATTACTACAATTATAAATTATTTCCTTAAGGTTGTCTCATTTTCATTCGAATGCATCTAAGTTCTACATAACAAACATTTTTGAGATAATGTTTTACCTTAGATATCTTCCTTTAAGTACTAAATGTATTTCCACTCTCATACTTCTTAACACTTTTTTTTTCTCTGGTACATCCATATTTCCCCTCACTTTTAAAAAAGAATCCTATACATAAAAATATAAGAAGAAAGATGCGTTATGTCGTAAAAGCGAAAATAAAATAAAGTTTATAAAACGTAATATGTTTTCTTATCTTTTTCTGGGTATATATTTATTCTGTGCTATCTTCCTTTTCTAAGTTCAAAGGTTCTTGGAGTATTGCCACAAACTAGCTCTTGGAATCAAGGATTATATCTTTCTGCCTTAAGAGGTAAAGGATTAAAAGAAGGATGTCACCAGATTTTTTTTAAAGTAAGCTGTTCAAAATAATGTTTAAAAAAATTGCAGTTTGATGGTACACTTATGCTTTATATAAAAGTATATGAATCCAGATAGTATTTTGATACCTATATGACAGGGATGGTGAACCATTGGCACGTGGAACAATATTTTGGGCACGCCACCAATCAAAGCGATCAACAGTGACTGATTCTTCGATCAAGGAATTTTCAGTGAGATTGTTTCAGCTAAAAGAATTATCAGAAATGCGCTCAAGTTTATTATGTACTCTGCTGTGACATCATTTGATAAACTGTACTTGCCCCAAGTCGATTGGTTGGAAATTAAAGAATTTGAAATGCAACTTATTGATTTTTAGTCTAGTTCAATATGGATTCAAAAATTTATTGAAACAAAGAAAAAGAATTTTTTGAAACAGAAAGGTTAACAAGCTGTATAAGTAAAAATGCCAGTAACGAAATTTTGAAAAAATTAAATTTTCGATTCCAGATATGTTTTACTGTTTGAAGAAGTAGACTCATGCTATTTTAGCCATATTTTCATCGACCTATGCCTACGAGTCATTATTTTCAGAGATAAATAACATTAAAGGTTCAATTAGAAACCATTTGGCTGATGACTCCAATTCAGCATGCATTCTGCTAAAAAAGTAACATCTTACCCAATCCTAATATAATTTATTTGTCATCTAATCTGCAACAGCAGAAATCACACTAATGTTGCTTTATATAATTTGAATTATAAGTTTAACTAAAACATTTACTACTATTAAATACAAAATGTACTTTTCTGTAGTAAATAAAGAATTAGTAGTTTTATTATTTTCCCAATAATCACGAGTCAAAATTATTTGACGGCACGTCTATTCCTCATTCTGCATTTCTTTAGAAAAAATGGCACGTTGATCCATAAAGGTTCTCCACCCCTGCTATATGATTTAACACAGTTTTAAAATTATTTTTTAACATTTTAAAAATTATGGATTATTAAAGGATTTAGAACAAAATATTGTGAGCTTATAAGTACAATTTCTTAGTCTGATTCCTTAAAACTCCTCTAGTTATGATATCTTTTAATAATAAAAAGATTATCTCTCAGGTTCAATAAATCTCTCTCCAAATCAATTTTGTTCCTATAATCGCATATAAAGTTGGTCAAATGTTTCGAGTAATTTTCTCACCATTATTTTGAGACTGGGTAATGAAAATAAAAGTTGTTCAGTTAGGTACGAGCGTTGATTGATAAGAAAAGTCTCCAATAGTATAAAAAATAAGTTTCCGACAAGGTAATATAATAGCAAATATATCAGAATGAAAGACATTTATTATTCTTACATATTGTAAAATAATTTCTCAACATAGTCACCACTAACAGCTACACATTTTGTTCAATCGTTCTATCCATTTCTTTGATGCTAATATATATATATAAACTTTACGCATGCATGAAACAACATACTAAATCGGTATATTTTTGTTTGTCAAAATGTTTTGTAGTAATGAAGATATAAGAAATATTTTGAAGATCAGTTAAATTTTCATTCACTTTCGAAGATAAAACAAGAACAAATAAGGGTAAGTTTGATACTTCATTAATTAAGAACAAAAGATGTTACATATTTGCACTTGGGTTGTATTTCGATCCTTCTATTTTAAACTTTTTATCTATCAATCCTAATTAAGTGAAATACCGATACTGCGAATAAAATGGAAGAAAAGAAGGGAATTTAATTTACTGTTTTAATGCAATACATTTTCAGGAAATGTATTGAGTTTCAGTATTCTTTTAATTCAAAATATAAATGAAATTCGTAAAATATCAACTTAATATTTAAAATTTAATTAATTTTCCAGAAAAGTTGTTTTTTCTCTAGTATAGGATGTAAAAAAATCAATAATTTAGTAGAAATAGTAAATAATATCTAAATTGTGGATATTTAACACTTTATATCTAATAAATATACTTTTTAATTTTTAGCAACTTTTTTATAAAAAAAGAGAGTATAATTATTTAATTAAAGTCAGCAAATGTTTCTTTTTAGGTCAATTACTCAAACTTTCAACTCAAAAGTTACACACACACACATTGAATCTCATTTTAATTAAAAATAAACACAAATGCTCTATAATTGAAAAGTAATTACCAGAACAATTTTCTTGAGTTATTGTCTTTCATTTGTAATTAACTTACAGATATACTTCATTAAACAAAAACAAGCATAAGATTATTACAATTTAAAATAATTCTAACATAACAGTACATTTTTAAAACTCAAATTGAGAGAGCCGAATGTTGATAAAAAAAACTCTGGCAGTATAAAAATATTGAGATGGGCATGCATTTTCTTTTTAAATACTATAATTATTGTTAAATTTTCCTGAAGTAAATGATGGTAATTTGTTGGAGTTCGATTTCTAAATTTAAAATGTATTTCCTAGAGAAAATGGATACTGTCACAATTAATATGACAAGGTGTAAAATACTCCTGGGTTTTTTTTTAAAAGCTAAGTAACGGAACTGAAGACATATTTCATTTTAAATGAGAATAATTAACCATAATAAAAGAGGGAATAAATTTTAAAGACGATGGTAACAAGATTCCTTTTCCTATTTTTTTATATTATTGTGCGAGTTAAGTTTGTAAACTATATTAAGATTTCTCTAGATAACTAATACTTCTATAATATGAAGGTAATATATGATTTTAATTTGAAACAAGTATAAATATTTTTTTTTCAAAAGGGACATTATGAAATTCTATCATGGGTATTACACCAGATTGCAAATGATTTAATTGTAACATTTAATTTTCGTATTTCATCAATTAAAATTCATAGATTAGAAATATATGTATTTTACGTAATGAGACTGCTAACTTTCAACGTCTTAAGAACCATCAGTTTAAATTCTAATATATTTAGTTAACCCTTATTAGAGCTAAGAAAAATAATGAGTGAGTGAGTGAATGTAGGGTTTTATGGTGCAAGAGCCAATTTTGGCTATACTGCGCCAAGAAAAATAATGAATAAGTATAAAAATAATAAAAAAGCAACATAATTTGAAAACCGTTGTATTTTGTTTCTAATGAGAACATCAAATTTTTTTTATCATTCAACTTCCTAAATATTTTTTAAGAAAAGAAAAGTGGCTAATTCATTGCAATGAATATGTCAATTTTTTTTAAATCTGTTATCAAACCTCATATAATTCAACAGTATCTATAATATGTATGCTTTTTGGCTAATTAATAAAGTACGAAAACTAAACATTTTCTTTTCGATCAATAAATGCAGCAAATCAAACATATGAAGAACGCTAAACTTACAAAATTAAATATTCTCTGTATTCAACAAATGCTCCTTTCAATTAATAAAAGGCATTGAAAGAGAGATTTAACGAGAAATGCGTGATTTACTTAAAATTACATTGGGATCGTTAGAGCGGAAAGAAAAGGGATTCTAAGGTGAAAAATGCATTGGCTGTTAAACAATTTAACCGTGGATACAGAAACTACACGTTTGAATGAATATGCATACTTAAAATGGCTTAAATTCTATTAAATGTACTTTCTAACATCTAAAATCAAGGTGAAAAACCGTATTTGTCGAATTAGTCTTATTTTTATGAGAAAATACATCGCCTATTTCATAGAAGAGGTTTAAATAAGCGCAATTTCTGCATTAAGTGATTTAATTTGAGCTCCGTGATTAATCAACCGTTTTATTAATTATAGAAGTGGCTCTATTCAAAGAAAACATCAATACGGTGCATGAGAATGTTTCAAATTTATTAATAAATCCTTTCCAAGATTTTAATTTGAGAAAGAAAATGCTTTTTTGTTTTATAAATTTTATAAATTCTCGTAATTGCGAATAGAAATTCCATACACACAAAAATCATATCAACGTCCTTTCTTTGTTATTACTATAGGTAATATAAGAATGCAACGCGGTTTGTGATCATTGAACTAACTGATATATGCATTTCTAGAATTTTTTAAAAAAAGAAGTACTAACAGATGTTTTAGAATTCCAGATGTTTTAGGAAATTTATAAAATTCATAAATTCCCGATTGAGTAAAGCTGTGTCATAGCACTGTCATTCCTTTGATTCTTTAAAATGATTAAATTAGAATATACTTTTCCCGTTCCTACACGAAACGACGAAAATATGTCATACATTATAGTATTTTTAATCTCGTTTTCATCCAAAGCAATGAAAAGAGACATTTATTGAAGGCTATTATGTTCATTTTAAAATACATTAAGGTATGTGAATACTCTTCGGGGCACTTTTTTGAAATATATAAATTTTAGCTAAATAAACACTTTTTTATTTGAAATGGGCCATAAAACTAGGAATTCAAGTGCGATTTCCACACAATAAAAATAATTTTGGATAAAATGGGAATTTTGAGTGAAATTTTAGTGAAAAATTGCAGTTACGATAAACCATGTATTGAAAATTCTAATTAATAAATAGAAATAATATGTATACAGTACATAAATAACATCATTATCTATGCTTAGATCTATAAGGTTTGTAATATTGTTTAAAGTTCTTTAAAAAAAAATATGTCATTTTTTATGCAAGAACTCAATTTTTATAAAAAAACTAATGTTATTTTCTCACCAAAAAAATCAATAAAATACATAAATATGTACACAGAGATTAGATTATAGTCTGCACTGGAGATAAAACTAAATAAAATATTTTCTGAAAATTTCAATTCAGTATCTTAAAAATGAATTCTGTAGTGTACTTTGCCATGATGCAAAAAATTCAAAAACATAGTTTCTCAGAAAATGCATTTAAAGATTTTAATAGAGTATAAAAATTTTCTAATTGTACACTTTTAAACTCACCATACTTATAAGGGAAGATCTCTTTAGCTTCATGTTCAACTATAATTCGGACTTTTTTTAGCCTTTTGCTGTTTTTAGGACAGTTTTATAGACTGTAACAAATGCCGGTTTTAGTTAAATTTTGATGAAAAATTGCCGTTACACAAAATTCTAATAAATACATTCAAATAATATTTATACAGTTCGTGAATAAAATCCTTATATGTGTTAGGAATTAAAAGATTTATAATAATTTGAAAGTTTTTTAAATATGCCAAATTCTATGAAAAAACACAATTTTTTAAAAATTTAATGAATTTGTTTCTCAAAAAAACTATAAAGTACATAAATATATACACAGAGATTAGATTTTGATTGATCACACAGATAGATTAATAAAACATGTTCTGAAAATTTCAATTCAATATCTTAAAAATATTTTGTGTATGGATCTTTTTCCGGTTTTGTAAAATTCTTTTTCAGTTTACTAATCATGCTAGAACTTTGCTTCCAAATATTGTAGAAATAAAAAAAAATGTTTTTGGAATCTTAAATGTATGAGCTTATAAAATAAAATCTTAAGAAGAATTTCGCAAGTTTTCACCGAAATGGTTAATTATCAAAATTAATTACGTTTAATAATATATCAAGTCATAACATTAAAATTTTAAGTTCCCAGTAAATAGAAAATGAAATTCGTTATCTGTGATGGAAATTATAATAACACATTATCTGTTATTAATTTACGTTTTGATTCGATAGATATACATTTTGATTTTGATTTTTAAGCATATCATATATATATTGAGAGAACAGAGAGTCGGAACTCTGTTTAACTAAGTTGTTAAATCCCGAAAAATAGTTCGTTATATGAAGGTTCATTATTCAATATACTTTAGAAACTACATAAAACAAATTTTAAATTCATAAACGCTGTATATTAAAGAAGAATAATTGTTCACACATTTTTGAAAATTCATATCTATTTATATATTACCCATCAAGAGAAAAAAAAGAAAGAAAAACTGCAAGGAAAACAAGGAAAAGAATATCGAGGAATAAATATGCTATTATTTTCTGCATTAAGAAAACAGAGTTGTATTAAAATAACTAAATTTTAAGGACATTTTCTAATTTAAAGCACAAGCAATTTATTTTAGATCTAGAAATTCTAAATGCACATTACTATATGCGTCCTGAAATTTAATTGCTCATAAAATCTGTTAATTTTGTTCGTTTTTTTGTTTGAAAAAATGCTTTGTTTCATAAAACGCCTCACATCTTTGCTATGCACCAAAATCCTTTCAGACGTAATTTTCCGTGCCTTTTCTTAAATTTTTCTAGCCATTGATTGCTACTTAGAAATTAATCATATCCCAATGCTTTCGCAAATTGAAAGCTTTCTCTATTACAAAAGCTCCAGAGATCGGAAAATTTGTATATCGCATTGTCTCATTGTCTCTACATCTTCATAGACAGATGTTCTTAAGCATTTTGAACACGAAATCGGTGAAACATAATTTTGTAACTTATCTCAATTTTTTATAATAATTGATAAGCTGAGGATTACCAAGTTTTAAAGCAATATCCATTTTTTGAACCCTTTATCCACGTCTCGAAAAATTAATTTTATTTGTTTGATGCTCCAGCACTTACTTTTTGAAATGTTCGAGGTACAAGAAACAAGTTACCGTTAAAACTGATCGTTATTACAAACGAACGGAGACTAGTTCAAGGACACAAGACAACTGCATTGAGGATGAAAGAGGATATTGAAGATGTTTCTAGTGAACTGGACAATGGGGGTTACAGGATGTATTCCTTGGATGAAATGCCCAGATTCCTATTGCTCTGGTCGAGTTTGTCACCTAATAAAACCAGTTCCAAATTTATGTCCACCATAAAAGGTATAAAAAGAGAGAATAACTTGAAATGTCCAGATATACTTTAAAAATAGGGAGACAAAAAAATGGAACCACAAGAAAAACAGTTCATTATATGGAAAATTCACTTCACTATTGGGATGTTAATTTATGAAGAAAATCGTGAAATGATTTTGGTTCCAGGAAAAAGTTTGCTATATAGAAAAGTTCACAATATAGAGGTTCGCTTGTGTATATATATATATATATATATATAGTTCTATATATATATATAGTTTTATAGTTCCTTTTTAGTATTTTTTCGATCTTCATGTTTTGCTTTTATATTCTTATTACGTTATTTCTTGTTATGTTCATTATCTATTATTTCTGGTATTTGAAATATTATACATTTATATATATATATATATATATATATATATATATATATATATATATATATATATATATATATATATATGATATATATATATATATATATATATATGTATGGTGTGTATGTGTATGGTGTGTGTGTTACATCTAAAAATATGTAATAAATTTATGGTGCAATTTTTGTACAACTTCGAAAAATTAAAGTATTTAACCAATTATTACACTTACAGAGATCCAATGTTTCTTATTCGTTCATGTCTCTTTTCTCAAATTTGTCAAAATACCTGTTCAATAATATATCAATGTATTATAACATACATGTATTATACTTTAAACTTCAATTACATAAAGCATTATTTAATAATAAATTGCTCACATACTGATACAAAATTTCTTACATAATTGATTTACAATAATTTTCGTACAATACTTAAGAATAAAACATAAAATAAACTCGCAAAATAATTAATTTCTATACATGGACCTCTTTTTATTCTGTAATTAGTAATATAACATATATTCTTATAGGCCTCAGTAAGTTATACATTACAGAAACAAGTATATTTATTTTGCGTGAATATTAAATATTCCTTCTTCGTTAAGTAAGAACAAAACTAAATATTTACTTACTGTAACATATGAAATCAAAATAGTTCCTATTTTAGCACATAGGACAGAAATAAGAGCATTGTTTATCTGTAATAATTTCTGCATTTATTTCTCAATAACATTTATACCTATAGTATTTGCATTTAATAATGTGGAATAAATAAGAGAAAAACATATTTTTATAAAAGGACCAGATTAAAGTTTTAAAAATATCGTCACCTAGCATATAAAAAAAATGTTAACCGATAGTCATATTCCTATTCAAGTCTTTTAAACCGAGAAAAAAGCATACGATTCTTCTCCTTTTAAGTATTTGTTCCCGAGCAATGCAGAATCAATCCATTGGTTTTCAGTTCTATTTTTCACTTTCTGAAAACAGACATCAAAATATATACGAACATTTCTCTGGATGCTTGCCAGCAGGAAGAATTGTCTTTTTAGTACGGTTACATGACCTGTTTTCTTTCTTGCAAGAGATTTCAGGAAGAGAGAGAAATATCTTTCTTATTGTTATAGGAATTTTAAGTTAGGTACATAAATATACGTCTTCCCTTCAATGTTTTTCGGGGTTTATAGACATTTCATATTTCTCACGCAGTATTAAATTTCAATTTTATTTATTTTAGGAATATATATATATATATATATATATATATATATATATATGTATATAGTTAATGTTAGTACAAAAAAAATAAAAATAGTATTCATAAGTCAGAAATGTTAGAATTTAAATTACTAGAGTAATAAAAATGGTTCACCGATAAGTATTAAACAAATTGCTATTTTTGAAAATTCTTCAAACCCTAATATATGACTTGTTATAGAATAAATAATTCATTTTAAAATAAAATTTCATTGTTTAACTAATTATTTTGTTTTTTAGAGTACACATTACTACACTCTGTCTTAAACATAAGCAACAAACAGTATATAAAATTAGCATAACTCGAGAAGAAGGAAGGTTACAAAGACAAAATATGCGTATGCACCTTGCCGTGAAATGGGAAAGCAGTCCTGAAGTAAAATAATTACGTAACCCAGTGTTTTTCAAACTGTGGGGTGTGCCCCCTAGGGGGGGTGATAACTCTACAAGGGGGGCGCGAGCTTTTGAAAAAGTCGAAAATAAAAGAATATTGTTTTAAAAAAAATTATTAATTTACTGAAAGTAAACAAAAAAAAAAAAGAAATACATTTTGACCTAATAAAAATATATATATTTATATTGATATAGTACACTTATACATGTATCAGTACTGCACAATGTGTTTCATAATTAATTTAACAGCACTAATTTAAGAACAAGTTTAATAATTACCAGTGATTTCTATGGGCATGTCATAAAATTATATACAAAATTTATCATTTATCTTGATAATTTGTATGGTTTATAATTAGAGTAGCCTCTTACCTTTATGTCAAAGTATATTAATTTTGAATTCAATACATTGATATTTATATGGAGGGGGCGTGAGGAAAATTATGATTGAAAATTGGGTCGCAAGTATAGAAAGTTTGAGAAGCACTGACGTAACCTAACAGGGCTGCATAATGCCTCAGACATAGAAACAGGTTCATTTCTTAACAGTTACAATTTCTTTCGTTGTGTTACATTTTTCTAATGCTCATTTCTTCATTTCTTTGTTCCAAATTTTGAAAATGAGTCGTTGATGGCACTTGAGAAAAAAAAGTAGCAGGTATGTAACCAGACGGATCCATTTTTGAAAATGATCCTTGAAGATAATCCGAGTCTTAACCAATTAACAGTTTCTGTTTCCAGTCATATTGTGTCAAAAAAATAAGTATATTTTTTGTAAATATTTTTAAAATGAAATCAATTATGTAAACAATATTGAGTTTAAGGAATTATGCTAATTTTTATTTTCATTTAAAAAACATATTTTTCCTTAAAGTTGACTTCTTTCTGAAGAAATAAGCAAACTCAAAAGAACACTTTACAAAAATGCACATTAGATTTGAAAAATAATATTATACTTACAGTTAATTATTCTCTTAAAATTCCCTTTTTGTGTGGTCAATTTTAAGACAGGGAGACAAGCATAGTCCAACATCGTAATCCGGACAAAAATATCGTCTTTCTTTTTTCACCCGTTTTCCAAATTAGTTTCACAAATGAAATGATTTTCCTCCCTGCTTCTGATATAAAACGAAAGCATTCCACAATGATGTATCTAAAAGATGGAAGAATATTTTTTCTGTTATTACTTGGTTCCTTTTTTTATGTTATTGGGTAATTTGTGAGATGCTGATCCATTCTATCAACTCAATAAGAGATGTCCGATAAGAAACTTTCATTACTTTCAGAATCATTTACAGAAATTTCAGGCTCACTATTAGAGTCAATTTCAGAATTATTTCCTGCAACGAGTCTCTCATAATCACTAATTTTTCTTCTATTTTAAGCACCAAATTTAAAGGAAATCGTGTTCGTAGCTTGCGGTACACCGATCTAGTAAAAAGAAAATTCCCGTCTAATCTAGTCTAAGAGAATGCAGTAAACCCTAACCTTGAAACCGGTTAAAACATTATTTTGTAATCCTAACTTTACTCGAATATTAGAGACATCTGTTAGAAATATTGAGCTCGAAACTAGCAAAAATACGGCAAATAAGAGGATAAGAGTAGAAAAAAGAGTTACCCGAGTGCCACTCGGGAAAATCAGGGAAGTGCCATTTCAAGTGCCCGAGTAGTGTTTGGACAAATCTTGGAAAAGGTTAAATGTCAACTGTTCGATCATCATCATTTTGTGAAATCGCAATCAAAATCATCGAACAAAGTCCAGAAGACCTGGTAGTGGATGATCTGTGGTTACAACCACTCGAGAGGATCGTTATCTGTGTCTGCAGGCTCGGCGTTATCGGACGAGTTCAACCTGTTAATTTTCTTCGAGTGTTGTGACGTCATCGAGATTAGTGATATCTCGCCAAATTATTTGAAACAGCTGCTTGAAAGCAACCAGTTTGGGTCCTATTATCATCGTCTAATAAAAGAGTTATGTTAAGGTGGGCTCTGGATCACAGCAACGGATCTTGGACACCCCAGCAATGGCTCAATGTATTTTTCAACGATGAGTCTCACTTCTGTAAAAAATACAATTCCCTACGGATGCAGATCTGGACAATTTCAGGAACTCGCTAACTTCCAAGCACACAACATCACCAAAAGAAACAGCTACAGTCGTGCTGGTGTCATGGTTTGAAAAAGGGTTTTAATTGATTGTTAAATTGATCTCTCCACATCTTTCAAGTCAGTTCAATGACAATATTTTTTACCGCAGTGCTTCTCAAACTTTCAATGCTTGTGACCCAACATTCAATCATAATTTGCATCGCACCCCCTTCCATACAATAACTATGTATTATAAATTCAATAATACTATACTTTGACTCTAAATCTACAATACGACGGTTACATCTTAAGTCTCCCTGACGTATATAAACCTCTCGCTCAGCCAGTGTGACCGTTGCCCCAGACGTATATATACATCTTTCCGAAGTACTATCTTTTCTGTCAACTGCTATCCATAAAATTATTTCGAAGGCTTAGGAATGCAATAAAAGGACCTTGACAATGTTTCCGAATGATTTACTTATTTCAGATTATTTGCTTCTTTATTCCTCCCTCCCCCCAATACATCCCATACATCCCATAGTTGGAATTGGGAGCGAATCACATAATTTTTAACCGACATTTAAGTGAATTTATTATAAACTGTACAAATTAATAAGATAAGTGTTAATGTTGGCATATAATTTTATACATGACAAATCCATAGTGTCACTGTTGATTATTAAACTTGTCCTTAACTTAGTATTGCTAAATTAGTTATAAAATAGATTGTGCAGTACTGATATATTTATAAGTGTATTGTCGTGTAAATGATAATAAAATATTATGTCAGAATTTTTTTGTTTGTTTACTTTCAGTAAGTTAATAATTTTTTAAATAAACTTTTGTTTTCAACTTTTCAATATGCTCGCACCTCCTAAGGGAGCGCGCCCCACAGTTTGAGAAACACTGTTTTATCGGGATGTAGTCCTCGAATCATATATTTTTCCAAATTTGGCAGCCATAGGTCCTTATGTCGTGTTTATGGATGATAGTGTAATAGTACATAGATTTCTCACTGCCGACCAATACGTGAAACGTAAGACACTGCTTTGAATGGAATGTTCAGCACATTCGTTCGACTCGAACACGACAGAACATGTTTCGGACTTGCTTGAGAGACGACTTTCTGTTCTGTGCAATCCTTCCCGAAACCTTAATGGCTTGACAGCATGTCTTCTTTCAGCATTGGCACATATCCCGAAAAGCATTCTGTTTGTAAGTAGGAATAGTCGCTGTCGAGACTGCATCTCTAGTAGAGGTGTTCACTTGTATTTCTGATAAATGTTCACAACTAAAACTTTTCCTCAGAATTAGGGACATTGTTGATTATGCTGCTCAATGGAAAACTAATTTTTGTTTTCCTCTGTTATTTTGAGCTACATTTCAGCCTCCTCTGTTCAATAGCCAGAGAAAATTTCCCTGCGTTTCAATAAATTCTTTTCTTTTTTCTGTCATTTCTCTGTTGCTTATTTTTTGAGACAGAGCGCAATTATATAATCAATTCGTCCCTCAGCTATTTATCGAAAAATAAAATTTCAAGAGAAATAAATTCGTGTAAGAATGAAGAAAAACTTTCCGCTATTGTAAAAAAAAAACATCATTATAGACTTAATGATAAAATAGATGCAGCCTCTCGATCTTAATTTGAAAGTAAAACAGTTTCTTCAATAGAAATTCACTTTCAAACTGAATTATAATTGCATATAGTTCATATAATTGCATATCTATTATTTAATATCCAATTGCAGATAAACTATTAACATATTTAACCATAAATAGTTCTGTAATAATTAAATTTCAATGACATATTTCAATTATGATAATTTAATTTCTATCCTACATGGTTATTTACACCGTGATGCTCGTGTTAATAGTGATTCAAAATACCTTGTTCGCATATCGTAGTTACATTATTCATTAAATGTAAACGCAATTGCTGGAAGTAATTATTAAATGTTTAATAGAGAACTTTGTGGGCTCTCTCACTCAGATTCCAAATACTGAATTCCTGAGGCCATATTTCAGACAGATGATACCAAACACCAGTAACAATTGGGGTTGCCCAACACTATTTAGACCAAGGATTCACCAAGGACCAGTTTCATAACATATTCATTAATCCGACTTGATTCCTTATCAAGTTTCTCTGAAAGCAATTGACATTTTGAATTACCCCTTTATGCAACAACTGGTTTAAAACACTCCATTATGTCTGTATCTGGGTCATCTACTTCAACCTGGACTATATTTATGAGGAAGTATAATGCGTTATTAAAAAGGACAAAAAATTAACACCAGGTTTCTTTCCAGGTTTTTTTGCAAATATTTTTACCATTTACACATATTTTGTCAACAACATTTTATAAATTATTTTGCTAGCAATTTTTCATTAATCATGAGTGTAATTTAAAATGCTTGCACAAAAAGTTTAAATCATTCTCCGGAAAAAACTGATTTCCATCTATTCACCGTGATTTTGCAAAAGCGTGTAAATGGATAATATTTATGATATTTAGCGTCACTTAGATTAGACAATGTATATAAATTGGGTTAAGAATAGTATTCAATAAAAATTATTTAAATATGCAATATTTTTGACAAATTAAATTAGTCCTTTTTTCCAAATGTTCTCCTTTTAAAAATGCTTCTATTGTATTAATATTTTGCCTGTATATAGCCCAGACATCTGTACAGAGGCTCAACTAGAATTTTTGAAATGGATAACTCAGAAGTCGGTTTATCCATGTTTTACGAAAAGAGAAGGGAGAAATTTTAAGAAAATACGCAGATAATTATTTCAAATGATTGTAACTCTGAAAATAATGCGAATCTTTCAAAATTCATAGTTGAGCCTCTGTACAGAGGTCTGAGCTATAGACAGGCAAAATATTAATTAATAGAAGCATTTGTTACAAAAGGAGAACATTTGGAAAAAAGGTTATTCTAAGTTAATTTTTTGCCAAAATATTGTCTTTAAATAATATTTTTTTGTCATGTCCTGAAAACAATTTTATACATGTATTCTAATCTAAGTCACACTAAATATCATGAAAATTATACATTTATGCGCTTTTTTAAAAACATGGTTCGAAAGTAGTCGAAAACCTTACTCAATTTAACCCCTTCCCGCCTCGGGGATGCGAAACTTACCATCCTCTCTCATCCCGAGTGTAGCTCGAGCACTGTGAAAAACCTCAATATGCAATCGGTCTTTCCCAAATTATTTATTAAACATGTGCACTTCATGGTTTTGAATAATTGAAAAGTACCACTCGGGGGAATTTTCTGCAAAAAGAGGATTGCCTTCTTCCGAGAACCCCCCCCCATTCACGTATTACAATAAAAAATTATTTAAGTACACTATTTTGACAGAAAATGAACATAGAATGACCAACATTCAAAATGTTCTCCTTTTGTGAAAAATGTTTCTGTTATAATAATATTTTTGCCTGTTTATAGCTAAGTCCTCTCCACAGAAGCTCAACCAGAATTTTGAAATATATAACTTAGAAGTGGGTTTATCCATATTTTACGATAACAGAGAGGAGCAATTTAAACAAAAAAGAGGCTTATAATTATTTCAATTAGTGATAAATCTGAAAATAATGTGAATTTTTCAATAACCATAGTTGAGCCTCGGTACAGAGGTCTGAGCTATATACAGGCAAAATATTAATATAATAGAAGCATTTGTTACAAAAGGAGAACATTTGGGAAAAAGGTTATTCTAAGTTAATTTTTGCCAAAATATTGTCTTTAAATAATTTTTTTGGAAAAATATCCTTAAAACATTTTTATACATGTATTCTAATCTATAAGTGACACTAAATATCATGAAAAATTATCCATTTATGCGTTTTTTTAAAATCAAGGTCCCGAACGTAGTCGGTTACCTTAATTAAACCACCTAGTACATACAAGAAGCAGCAGACATTGTTATTGTTTTTTTTTTGTTTCTTATCCCAGATGGTGAAGCTCTGCTACACCATTTCCATGAAACCAAAAATCTCCAATAAATCCAGAAATAAAATGGGATTTCTTAAGACCTCGCCAAAAGTAAAGCTCAAACCATTAAAATATCATTCGGAGAGGTCTGATCAGCCTCTCATCTATGACTCATATACTCTGATTGGGTCACCCTAGGGGTGAATGCCATTCCCTTATGTCCAGCTAAAGTTTGCAGGCACTAGGGGCTAAGTAAGTCTTCTTCCTTTGGTGCTTCAGGTCCTTGATCAATTGAACTGCTCATTTCCCATTACTATGACACCAAATCCAAATCGAGCTGCAGACATTAATGTACCTATGTGACAATAACAAGGTGTGGTGTGAATTTCCCAGAGATCTTCGGTGTTTATACGAAATGCTGACCGGGAGCTCAAAAACTCACATGACTTCCAAGGATGTCTCTTCTGATTGGTTCAGATAATTGCAAGATGCATATAATTCTTAATTTGAAAACACTGAACTTTTAATTTCTAAGCGATAAAATTGTGATTATATTCCGTTAGGTAGTAACTAACAATGACTTATTTACGAGAAGTCTTTGAGGGTCATGACAGTTAAACATTTTAAAAAAATCTAAGATGAAATTAACTTGAATTATTACACACACATTCATATATATATATATATATACTCTCCTTATTTATAATACTTTCGTAAAGGATAATGCTAAGATTGTGACGGGCTTTATCGGATTTTCATACTAATCCTCTTGGAGAATCTTTGGGGCCAGCATTGAGTTATTTCACAGCCAATCCTCTCAAGAAGAAACCGTGATATTCAGATTAGTTAGAGGATATAGTGGAGGTTTTGTAATCGCAAAGGGAGAAAGTGTAGGAAGTTGAGATGCTGAACGCTGTGAGCTAATGGTAAGGAATTAAACATAGAAGCGTATTATAGAACAGGCTTTAGCGTGTTAAGGAATTTAAGGCAGATAAAAATTCTTAGGATAATTTCTAATAAAGATAAGGGGTTAGGATTCCATGCGGTATTTACTTAGAATCTAGAGAAATACGTTATAGTACTCCTGATTACATCCCTATAGTAAGACTTGTGTTGTATGGATCAATATATTGGAATAATAATAAATTAGTTGATTGTCACTAATTCGAGTGATCTATCATTTTCTCCTACAAATCTAGGTCGCGTAGAGGAAGAGATGGTACCCCCGAAAGGGGAGGGTATCTCAAGATGATATTTTTATGTCGAACATTTTCAAAAAATAAACCTTTCAAAGAAATTATAATTTACAAACGGAACAGTTTTGCTGAAAGATTAGAAAAAACTTTGAAGATTCTATTATCTCTTAAATTTATTAACTTAACGCATTTTTTCATATCTATAACTTATTTTTTAATGACAGAAAATGTGCTTCAAAGTTTTCTACATGCAAATTTAGAAGCAGAAATTTATACACACTTACCGTTATGAGTAAAAATCTGAACATTTTATTATTTATAAGAAATAACATATTATTAATGATAGTAAAACATTATTTATAAGAAGACCGTTAAAGGACTTTAAAAAGTATTCTAGAAAGAGAATATTAAGTTGTCAGTATGGATAAGTTTCTAAAAAAATGCACGATATATCTCTATTTTTTACGCAACCCCCGTCATCGCGGGATGTGGCCCAGGATTCTAGGGGTCCAAAACCTAATTGATTTGCCTTTTTGTTCTGTTAAGAAATATTTGTGCATAAACCAGTTATTCTGACTTTTTATTTCATTTGCTTCTCTTGAAAAGCAACGTGTAAAAAATAAATCATAATAGTTCCTTTGAAAGTCTATTTTTTATTAGAATTAATGCATTTCAGCACCATCGAATCATTAAAACCACAATGATAGATTTTGCCATATTATTGATTAGAAACCAAGCAATTTTTATTTCTATCGATAACAACTCAGAATTGGAGAATTGACTTAAATTAAGATTTAATACACTTTTCTAATTCCATCACAAATTGAAGAAAATGATGACATATTAGTTCTTAGAATCTTAAATCAAATCATTTCTTACTTTGAAAATGGATTTTTCTATCTTTTTCGAAATGAAAGACTAAATGTGCTGAACTGAATGAATCCAAAATCGAATGCCTAATTCTTATTTTTTGACATAATATAACTCGATTATATACTAATAATTCAATCTAACCTACCTCCTAGAATTCCTTAAAAAATTTATTACTGTCGATAACACACACACACACACAAATACATTATCTTCAGAATTTTAAGCTTATTGTACAATTTATATCTTCTGACACAAGCAATAAACAAATCCTGATTCGTAATTTAAGGTATCCGACTACGTTCGGAACCGTGATTTTAAAAAGGCGCATAAATGGATAATTTTCTGATATTTAGTGTCACTTAGATTAGAATACATGTATAAATTTGTTTTAATGGATATTTAACAAAAAAATATTTAAATACAACCTTTCGGCAAAAAATCAACAGAATAACCTCTATTCAAAATGTTCTCCTTTTGTGAAAACTGCTTCTATTATAATAACATTTTGACTGTACATACTCAGACCTCTGTACAGAGGTTCAACAATGACTTTTGAAAAATTCAGATTATTTTCAGAGTTACAACCATTTGAAATAATTATCGGCGTTTTCATCTTAAAATTTCTTCCCTTTGTTATCTTAAAACATGGATAAACCCACTTTTAAGTTATATATTTAAAAAATTCTAGTTGAGCCTCTATACACGGGTCTGAGCTATAGACAGGCAAAATATTATTATAATAGAAGCATTTTTCATAAAAAGAGAACATTTTGAATAAAGGTTATTCTAAGTCAATTTTTTGCCAAAATATTTTATTTAAATAATTTTTTTCTCATAATGTCCTTAAAACAATTTTATACATGTATTCTAATCTAAGTGACACTAAATATCATGAAAATTATCCATTTATGTACTTTTTTAAAATCACGGTTCCGAATGTAGTCGGATACCTTAAAGAAGATATATTTAGGAATGACATTTGTATAAAGTGAGGTAAAAATGTAAAAACTATTGACATATCCACATAAATCTCAGGGGTTATATATTAACAATAATCTCAAATTTAGATACTTAAAACTTTGATGGTTTATGTATATGTATATATGCACGTGTTGTAAATATAGAAAGAGATCTTTAATAACAACTACTTATATATAAATACTAGCTGGTATACCCGTTCATCGCGCAGGTGAATTGAAAAATGAGTTAATTTTACGTAAATAGCAAGTTAACCAAAAAAATGCTTTTTTCATATCTCAGCTGAACAAAAAACCATATTTGTTAAATTTTAAGTCTGTAGACCAAACAGCTGATAAGTAGGATTTTTTTTACTTATAATGCCCCGTAACTCTCTTGTGGGTCGATTTTTGAAAACACCTTCTTAAGCTGATTTCTGCTCTGAAAAAGTAACACATTGTTACAAATGTCGTGTAATGAACGCTTAAAATAGTGTAAATAATTTATATCTGGATGTGTAATACGTTAATATTATTTTTTCTGTTGTATTTATTTTATGTTAAAATTATAAAATATTTGAAAGCAAAGCCGTTCCTTACATTCTAAAGGCGATTCAATGGAAGCATAGCTAAATGTTAGCGATAGAGCCAAGTTGGCATCATTTTTGACCCTGTCGGCAAATTGGCGATTGATTGAACGGTGCAGAAGTTGATATGCTGTAGCGTCTCTTGGTGTGAACCTGCAACAAATAGTATAGCACCAAAATCTTATCCTGAAAAAATACATATACATGCCAGTTTTCATAGTGATCTGTTGAACGGTGTTGGAGTGAAGCGAGGTCATATATACAAACATTCATTTATATATATATATAAATTAGTAAAGCATTATATAAAAAGATAAATGTTCAAAACTATTATGTCTTGAAATTTTATTGAATTAAATGTGTGATAATTTTTTTAATCAGCTAATTTTTATTCGGAAATAAGGTTTTTATAATTTTTGAAGAATGATAAACAAAATATGTAAATTTAATAGTCTCCCAACATATTGATGTCATTTTTTTCATATTTGGAAATCTTTATAAACAATTCAATTTTTTATCAACAAAACTATCAGTATTTTGGCATCGTTCTCTAAATAACATGTATTCTATAAAAAATAATCACAGAAACTATTAGAAACGGAGGGATGAGAATGTCGAATAGAATTACTTATCTCAATTTTTTCGCTCGATCAAGTTACCACGGCGCTGTTGAGCCGATTTAGTCGATGCTGAAACAAGTTAAATCTGTCAAGGGTCAAAATCACGTTGGCGTAGTTCAGAAATCACACGTTGAAGAGTAAGGTATAGGCTCAGCTGACAACATTGATGCCCTCGGGTGCCTTGTGCTCGTCACTTGACTGTGATTCGAAATTGAATTATGTCCGTGGCAAATAATGGTTTCACTTCAGAGCGACCGTTAACAAGCAATCAATTAGTAAAGACTAAATGTAGAATAGTTGTCAGGTAAGTAATCGAAATTTGTACTGGCTATATTATTTCACGGAGATAATGACAACAGCCTTAAGAGATATAATGAAATTTCATCAATGACTATTTTCATTCTTGTACGTTTTTTTACAATCAATGGTTTTTCGCGAACATAATTCAAATGTAAAAAACATATTCAACATGAAATAGAATTTATAAAATAAATTAAATTATTCATAAATAAAACTGTTATTTTTCAGCCATGAAAAAAATTAGTTACGAATTAAATATTATGAATACTTAAATGAAATTTAAGAAATTCTTTGTTTTTTCAGCTTCAAATTATTATTAAAAACAAACCATTTATTAGAAAGTAGGTGAGAGGAGGGTATTGCAAAATACAATTATATTTCCAATAATAACTTTACTTGGTTTTGATAAAAAAAATTATATCATCATTATCACATACTATAATTATTTGCAATATGTCACTTGTCACAAAAATAGTATTTGTTCTTATAACAAATTTATTTAAAACAGAATAGAAGTTATAAAGGTAACTTATTATGGAATAGTCGGATAATATGGAATAGGTGGTTTTAACTATTAATAAGCTAATTAAACTTCCTAAACGAAGCTATTTTTCAATTCCTACTATTAACTCTAACACTCTCTATATATTTATTGATTTGTTTATTTATTTATCTTGGTGGTATTTTCAATCGTTAGTAAAATACATTTTAAACCGCTCACATTGAGCTGAAATATTATATACAGGATTCTTTTGGATGACAATAAAATTAATTTATTATAATTAATAAAAATTAATTGATTAAAACTAATTATTTAAAGATTACAAATACAGCCACGTTGGCATCATTTTTGGCGACTTAGTGACCCTTTTGGTGGCTTGTGTGTCAAAACTTGAAAAGGTTTTTTCCTCGTCTTTTAAAGCATTCAGTTGAACTGAAATTTTATATACACGATTGTTTTGGATGACAATACGATACTTTAATGATAATTAATAAAAATTAATTACCACTTAATGTTGTGATTCTGTCATATGCAGCATATTTACTTTAATTGTAATGGCTTAACAAAAAGTAGCTAAAATAAAATTTTTCTTTGTTGATCTAAGTAGGAATTGACTTAATTTTTTTTATATTACTTGTTAACCATAAAAACAATATTTTCAAAATTACGTGCAAGTCATTTCTGTTTCAAGTCTATTTACAAAAGATATAAATTAAATTTTGTTCTGCTCCAGTACATTCAAGATGAGCCCACAGAAGACATTTGAAGTTCCTCGTAGTTGATCTTCGGAGAACTTTCCATTACAGAAGGTACATTCAATGTCTTTGTATTCTGGTTCTTTAGTTGATGTCATGAGGTCCATTACAGATCATACATCAGAGTGGAACTATTCATCGCTGCTACCACTGGAGTCATTTCTAGTAGGTGTAAGTCTAAAAGAGGTCACTCTAATTCCTAAGAAAGGATCTTGGAATGTGTTCGGTTTCTTTCTTTTTTTTTCTTTCTTTTTTTTATTTTTCTGAAAACCTAGATTCCTTCTTTTTGTCTTTTTGTTCAGGCTTATCTCTCTAACACTTTTCCATTCGGGGAGCATTTTATTATAGAAGAAGATCCAGCTTTCTGTATTCTGAAATAGTAGTATTTTATAATACCCGACGCACCACATTGTAAAATGAACCTTGAAACTGAAGAACAAGACATTTACAGATAAAAACAACAAAAGTATAATAAACTAAAATACTTTTAGGTACATAATGCATAACAAACATTTTCAATAACATGTATGTACTAGAAGGTTAAAATCTTTGAAACCTACCTGCCAAAACTTAGGAATATGACATAACACAATCTGTTTTGCACGAAGTAATACGACAACATGCGGTGAACTATCATTGCAATGCATCACGGGAGTACTTATCATTTCCCTTGCACTATTAGCTACAATCACAAAGCCATCATCCAGTATTCCATATTTCCAGACTATTTCATAATATCCTGTTCTCATACACCTCTATTTTACTAAGAAGTTTACAGAACTAGGAAAAAATAATTCCTTAAGAATTAGTTTTATATATGTATATATACATAGTCTAATTCTCTACAAACGAAAGATGAACATCCAACAATATCAAAATCGAAAAACATATAGACAGTAAGGAAACACACAATGAAGGACACATGAGCAATCGAAATTTAAAAAATGGATGCTGCAGTATTACAAATATTGCTGACTGAGGACAGCTTATATATAACATAATTTATATAAAAGTAGGGTTAAACATGCTTTATGACCAGCCAACCTTCCCCCTTTATGCTAATAATACTGAGCAAAACCTATTGAAAACAATGGATAGGAATATCTAAATCCATTACACGATAGAGGTAACATACCTAAAAATTGCACTTAAAAATGCAGTGCCCGCGCTAAATCTGAGTGCAATAAACAAGTTATTGTCATTTTCTGGACCCAAATGCAAATTCAAAGCATATGAATGGCTGAAATGTAGCTCTTAACAAAAGTATTAAGAGAATAAAAATTAAAAATAAAAAAGGCAGTTTACAAACTACCATAATGTTAGATACACTAGTTATATATGAATAAAAAAATTATAAGTAATTTTATCTAATATTAGAATAAGGATGTAACCATAACTAGGAAAAATGATAAATGTACAGTAAATAACTATTATTATTCTAAGGCATTTTAATCCTCACTATTTAGAACTGCTTTATTCATATAATTGTTAATAAAATTTATTGGGTATTTCTGATTTAAGCAATATTTAGTAAAATGTTTCTAGTTATTTATTATGTCTGAATTTTTTGAAACTAGAAATTGATTGCGTTGTATATAATTAATAACAATGTTTCTGAATATATATATATAAAGTCATCAAATAGTGAATTAAATGTTTTTTTTCTTAAAAATTTGGCGACGATTTCGATAGAAAAAGGAAAAGTTTCAAAAACTTCATAATGCTTATTCATCTTTTATGAGAAATTAACTTTATACAGGGTGTCTAGGCTTAAAGTATCCAAAAGTAATGGCTTATTATTATAGAACTACCTATCAGAATGCAACAAACTGTTCATCCGTGGATTGGAAAACTCTCCAAGATTTTTTGGGTCTAGTCCGATTATTTAGCAATCGCTTCGGCATAAACTTTTTACACTGACTTCCTTAGTATATATGTGGACGCCACAGTAAATGGTGACGTGCGTATTCAGATTATGGAATTTAAATCCCCAGCAATTACTGTGACGAAATTCGATCAGAATGGAATATCGATCCACCGACATCAAAATCTATCCACCAGTGGATATATCCACTAACTTTAAAGGAGATGGGAACTTTGATATCTCAAACTGGCAAGTATCCTTATGTTTTCTTAACCCGCGCATCGGGGGGGTGTTCTGTACACCCCAGCAACAAGAAAATCCCCCCAGGATTCTGAAAAGAATGCGCGAACCACGATATTTTCTGTGTAGCTGCACTTTTTAGGCATTGAACCTTCAGTTCTGATTCAATCCCTTTTCTCGAACGATTGGAATGTAATGACCCTTTAGAATTTTCTGGGAGGCTGAGAATCCCGCGGGGAAATTGAGCATTTGTTTTCATTTGCTCTGAATGTTTGGAAAAAGATTAAAATACTATTTTTTTTACTTTCTACTAGCATTATTTATTAATTATAAAGTATATTTATTACTGGTTTTACGTTTTATATACTGGTTTATAAAAAAAATAAAATTATGTGTTTTAAAATGAAAATTTTGTATGTTTGGTTTAAATTTATGTGTGTTAGTCCATTTTTTATGCAATAAATTTAAAAATTTTTTTTTTGTTTAATACAAAAAAACTTCTTGTCTTTATAAATATGTACATAATGACTTAATTTTATTTTCATAATTAAATACACGTGTTAAAAGTTTGGGGGGGTTTTTCACACCCCCCCAGTAACGACGTTAGAAAAAAAGGCGCAGTGACCGGGGTTAATGAAACACTGTTGATCGTGTGCATGATTCATTTTGTAGTGGTCCTGGTAAGTCTATTAGGCACGCCAGTAACGACATTCCATTCTGTTCGAACAAGTCGCTGTACAAGAGTGACTTATTTAAATTACTTTAACCAAAGTACGTACTGCATCTCTTACGACAACTTTACTAATGAAGTTAGTATAAAAAGTTTACCTTCTGTGATTGCCGAATAAGGCGAAGACGTACGGTAGATCAGACTAGACCCAAAAACTCTTGGAGAGTTTTCCAATCCATGGATATATACAGTTTATTACATTCTGATGGCTAGTTCCATAATAATAAGCCATTACTTTTTGATAATCAAAGCTTGGACACCCTGTATAATCTAATGCAAAATAGAAAATGATTAATGTATTCAATTTAAAACATAAACGAAAAAGAAATACATTTTATAAACGATCCATTAAAGAGGGTAAAAAAGGAGCTTTGGTAACTATACCGTTGCAATGTATCCTGCTCGTATTTGAAAACCAATCTATTCATTTTAAGTTTCAATGATAAATTAAATTTACGATTAGATGCCTTGGGAATTGTTCTGTAATTAATAATAGATTAAATAATAGTATAGGCTTGTTTCGTTGTATCCCGGAGGGATTAAATGGGAATGAGAAAGTGAAACTGTAGATGGGACTTTGAATAGTGTTGGGGGTGCCTTAAGGCGACTTTAATTGCGAAAATCGACCGTCTAATCTGTTGCTAATTACGTAACTGCATCAAGAGATTGAACTCAAGTTTTTTTTTTTTAATTTTGTGTTGTAACGTATTAGAAAAAATTTGAAATTAAAAGTATTTCCAGGAATAAAATATATTTCAGTGTATATCATTTCTGAAAAGAATTCTCATTACATTATGTTCCAAGGGTTAAAGTAATTAAATATCTTTATTAGTAACGATACGCAAAAGAAATATAGCTTAAAAATTATTTCCTTTCAATGGTGATTTGACCTTATGTAAAATATTTCATAGAAGTTTGTACAAAAAACATTAATGTAGTATAAAAAGGCTATATTGTAAAATGTAGATTAAATATACACACCAAAAAAGAGGGGAGAAAAACGTAAAAAAGATAAATTGACAATAACACAGCTTTAAAAACAAATCTTGATGCATTTTTTTCAAGAGTGTTTAAAATTGTTTATTGCATATTAAAAACACTTTAAAAAGAAAGGCATTTGTGATTCTCAATTGGATTGAGATCCGATGATCATGCAAGGCAACTAAGCAAGGTAAAGTGTCTGTAATGTTCTTTGAACAACGTGGAAACAATGCCGGCTGTATAACAGAGAAGATTGTCCTGCTGAAAATATGGGAATAGCAGGGAAATTTATTAATATAAAGGATGTATTTGATCCGAGTAGCACTTAAATAGCCTTGAGCATTCAGACGCGTTCTTAAACATGTATCAAATGACCAATGCAATGCCAAAAAAAAGTGGAGGATTTAATATCTTGTTGAACTCCCTCTAGCGCGAATGCACGATACGAAACGATCGGGCATTGATGCATACAAGTTCTGTATGATGTTTTGAGACATTTCATTAAATATTTGCTGTAAGCTTGCCTCTAATTCGTTCAAACTTGTGGGATGGCCAACTCGCCATCCCAAATGATCCCAGATATGCTCGATTGGAGACAAATCTGGGAATCCGACATGCCAAAGAACGGTAGTAACAGTGCGCAGACAGTCTTGAGAAACCCTTGCGGTGTAAGGCCGAGCATTGTCTTGTTTAAAAATGACTCTTGGGGAACCGATGCATGGGGGAACACATAGGGTTTTTTGGGTTTTGGGACATCCCGCTAGTCAGGGTACCCGGGGCCCGGAAAAATCAATACCCTTTAAGGGGGGGCCCCAAAAAATGGTTAATTGGGGGACAAGCACTTTGCATCGGGGGAAAATTGTTGAAAAAGCGGGGTTCCCACCCTGCAGCAATCGGTTGGGCACATTTCAAAGGGAAGTGTCATCGCTGGGAATAATCGGCGAACTAAAAATTTTTCCCAGGCGCCTTTTTGTTCGGACAAAAAAGGGGTGTATTTGTGCCAGGGGCCAAAGAAGCATTTAGCGCGGTCATTTTACAGGGCTTCTTTCGAGAGGGTCTTTAAACATCCTGATCGGCCTTTAAATTACTCTGGCCATTCTAATTTCTCTTCCCCCAAATGGCCTTTGAGAGCTTTGCCTGCTGAACCCATTCCCCATCATGCCATATTCTTCCCACTCAAAAACGCAGCTGTGGCATGTCTCCACTCTTCCGTAAAGATTCAGCACACTCAAACAGGCTTTGGTTACCTGTTTTATGTTCCACGGAGACCGACGTTAAACGCTCTCTACTGGCTATAAGTAAATCGCAATCACGCCACCTTTTTAATCATTTGCATATCTCCCTATTATGTACCTTCATGCAAAGTTTCGTTACGATCCCGCTATTATTTCTTGGTGCGTTTTGCCCATGAGTGTATATATATATGTGTGTGTATGTGTTTGTGTGTATTGTGTGTGTCCTTATTCTCACTAAATTTTTTCTCATAAAAATATAAATAAAACTCAAATTTTTTGCCGCGTCTCTACCTTGTGTTAAGACTTTAAACTGTTTATCTTATATTATTAATACCGTTTTCCTAATGAAAAAAAATTAATGAGAGTGCTGTATTTTTAAAACCTTATAATACCATTTAAATCTTTATATATGTATAAATGTATAGAATTTTTTATTCACCGCTAAATTCAATTTTTCCTTATTAACCACGTTTACTATTTTGATCCATTCCCAATAAGATAATTAAAAGGAAAAAACAACGCCATAACCATTTCTGATAGAAATTTATATAAATTATAATTTTAAATTCTGTTAAAAAACGATTGAAATGTATGAAATTTATATCACAAAAAATGTATAAATATTACATCATTAATTTATTAATCTCATTCTCTAGCCATGGAAAAAAGTATCTTGATGTTTGATCTGTGATTTCAAAGCTGAAAATATAAATCATAAATATTAAATGAAGTATGATTTTCTTCTTTAGAAACATTCTCTTCCAAAGCATTGCATTTCAAATGTAATATTCCTTTAAGTTTTTTTTTATTACTAATATATTTATTTTTTATTCTTTGTTTTACATATGCGATTTACTTATTTACTTTCAATAAAAAAAAGTACTCCATTAAAACAATAAATATTTACGCCTTAATTATTCATTCATAAAATGAGGGGGAAGGCTATCATAGAAGAAAGTACGTTAAATAAATTGAATTTCTTGTTATAGACAGTTAAACTCATTTCCTAAACACTGAAAAAAAAAAGGAACATAAAACATACTCACAAAATATTGAAACTATATTTAGTAGAAAATTAGACAAACGTAAAAAACAGTATTTACTGAATTATTTGAGAAAAATTATGAAAATAGTATCAAAGGAATTTTTAATACTTTTATAGTGCAATTACTCTTTGAAAAGTTCTTAAAATCATGAAAAATAAATCATTTTTTGTTAGTAGCTAACACTACAGCTAATGAATATTTAAGATATTTCTTATGAAGGGATTTGCTATTTCCTTAAATTTATAATAATATTACTTTTTCAAATTTTTTAAGATTTCGCCTAGAATTTAAGCACTCTAACTATTCTAAAATGTTTTAATTTGTATGAAGGCACCGTAAGATTTAGTTCTTTATGATTTTCTGTGTACACATATTTTTCGTTCAAACAAAAATATTGCCAAGAACTAATAAATTGTAATTAAAAATAAATAAGTATAGATAGTACCTAGGTGTGTATCTTGTTCATATTTCACGCAATAATTATTTTAATTTATTTTAACATAATTAATAGCATTTGACTATGAGAAATGTGGTTAAGAGTGCACATGTGAACTTAATTTCATATAAATAAGGAATAACGTTATTTTTTCACTTACTCTGTACTTGCCTAAAATAACTTACTCTAATAATCTCTACGGCAGTGTTTCTTAAACTGTGGGTTTGCCCTCCCTGGGGGGCATGATAACCTTACAAGAGGGGCCCGAGTATATCGAAACGTCAAATATAAAGGATTATTTTTAAAAAAATTATTTATTTACTGAAAAGAAGCAAAACAAAATATATCCTGACATAACAAAAAATAAAATACGCATTTGCACTGATGCAATACACTTCTAAATGTATCAGTACTGCACAGAGTGTGTTTCATAATTAATTTAACAGTAAGGTAATATCAAGTTTGATAATTACCAGTGAAACTATGGGTACGCCATAAAATTATATACTACTTATCTTGATAATTTGTACGGTCGATAGCTTTACTTCAAGGTATATTATTATTGAATTCAATACATTGTTATTATATTAAGGGGGAGCGATCAAAATTATGATTTAAAATTGGTTTGAAAGTATAGAAAGTTGAGAAGCACTGCTCTAAGATGTTTATTCAAAGGAGAAAAGTAATTGGAAAAAAGGAGAGAAAGGGAAATATATATACAAATTCACTATATAACAGAAGAAACAATACGATACAACTGAAATGTTAAAAATAAATTTATAACATTAATATACTAAGGGAAATATTTTGTTTAGGTGATTTCGGTGATACAAACATTTCTAACAATTGTAAAGGGCGACATTTTCCTCTTGAAACTTACCAGATATTTTCTTTGACGTTATTGCTAGACAAACAGAGGAAATTTGAAATGATAATGATATTTGTAATAAAAAAGTGAATTAAGGTAATGAGTGACAATTGTTGATAGTAAAGAAGCTATGAAAGTTAGTCAACAATTCGTGAGCTAACTACAATTAAGTTAATTCCCAGAGTTTCATTTGAACGAATTCTAAAGGTGAAAATTAAAGATTTAGAGTTTCTGAGCTAGAGGATTGTCTGAGATTCAGTTTGTCTGTAACCCTTGTGTATATGATTTCTAAGTAGCATTTAATAATGATAGTGTATATTTACGTGAGAAAAAGTAAAAACTCCCCTTTAATTAAGTTATTTGATTACTCAGTCAAATTAATCAAATTAAGTTTAGTTTTAACTTGTGTTTGGGACATGTTATGATTAGAGAAATATCACGAGCAATTACCACATCAAGCCTCACGATTGACGTTATGTACTGATAATAAAGGCTTGAAGCATCAAATTCAATTAAATTATTTACAAAACAAAAGTTTTAATTGAAGTAAAAGCTTATGAAAATCTAAATAAGGATATCATAAGTCATTTGCAAAGTATTTCATAGATATGAAGAGTAAGATGTTGAGTAAATTAAAATGACGATTACATCTTACATAAGTTTATATCTGATTTGATTACCTTTGTATACTGAAAGAAGAGTGAGGTTGACAACAACTGTTTTGATGACGTCACCCAACACACTTCTGTCAATGTGACCAGTTTCGACTTAACCAATCAAATCAGTTGGAAGTAATACGTCATTAAGGGAACACGTATAACTGCATACCGCCGGAAAAGTGTCTAATATAAACACTTGTAATGACCTCCCACCTGGGGAAGCCATCTCTTCACCTACTCGACCTAAATCTGTAGGAGGTAAGGATTGATAACGCATGCTAGCCATGAGAAATCCAATTTATTACTACCAAATATAATAATCAAAGACAATCCAACTTTAGAGGGAAAATTTAGAGTGATATAACGTTGCTCAAAATCTTATGTGAATAAGCGCATAAATCCTAATCGCTTAACTTTACTCAAAGTTGTCCTAAGAATCCTAACTTCCTTAAATTATTTCAATAACTAAAGCTCGTCCTATAATCATGTGTTTAAATTCCGATCCTTACCGTAATAGCACTGCGTTCAGCAACTCAGCTGCCTTTCCTTCTTTTTCCTTCGATTCCAACCCACTGTTTTTTATACCCATCTAATCTGCATATCAAGGTTTCTTCTTGAGAGGGATGGCTGTGAAATAACTCAATTGTTTGCCCCAAAGATTCCCCAAGAGGATTAATAGAAAATTCCATAAAGCCCCGTCACATTGAACGCCGAATCAACATCACGTTTCTTGAGAAACTTGAAAAATCACTTACAGAAAAATTTCAAATGGATGTAAACTTTGTCTCACGCGCATGTGCTCGAATGACGTAAGAGGTTTTCAGGGAAAAGGGACATTGTTCAAGATTATGAACATGGGGACACGGAGTTACATACCAAAACATAGCCAAACTTGAAAATGTGATCCGTGGTGACCTAATATTAAGTAGTCTTGCAGTGAAAGACCGAGTTGATTAACTTGGATAGGGAAGCTGTTCGATGAATTTTAACTGACGAATTACACATAAGGAAGATTTGTTGTGAAGGTTGTTCTAAAAGTTCTGCGCGATGACCAAAAACAATGCAGTTGTTGTCCTCTTAGATATTAATGGAAATGAAGGATCGAGTGGGTTACCACAGTGGTCAAACCTTGAAGTACTAAAAAGAATTCGTGGAAAACTAGGAAAAAAAGGCCACAGATGTGGAGTGATGAATGGCTGGTACACCCAGACGTGCTCACAGACAGGCCCTTTGTCAAGCATTTTCTGACTATCAAAAACATTACAGTGATGGATTACCCTCTTTATCCACCTGGTTTGACTCCATGCGACATTTTCTTATTTCCTACTGTGAAATCTTGCTTAAAGGGCACTTTAAGCAGCTGAAGAGGTTCAAGAAAAAAAGGAGCTTTTGAAGGGTCTCTAAAACCTGATACCAGAACAGTTACCAGCAATGATAGCACCGAATACAGAAGTGTGTGAATGTTTAAGGGGTCACTTTGGAAGAGATAATGTCACAAAGAAAGTGATTCCCTAAGTGCAACGATTTAATGAAACAGTCTCGATTCTTTTGTGTCACACCTGGTATGTCTTAGTTCTTGAAATTTTTTTTAATACCTACAATACAGCATACTTTAAATAATTATCAGTTTTGAATTCATTTCTTACTTCTAAACTCAACAGCAGTGTAATAAATTTTACTATTAGTTACAATAAATATTTTTTATACAAAAAATCCAAGTTTTTAAACTTTTAGCTCTACAGAATAAGAAGAAATGTTTCTTTTGCTGAATAGAGATTTGCTAAGAAAGGGTTTCGTGGAAATCGACACCTAAGAGGAATTCAAAGGACTTTAAAGATAAATATATTATTATTTATATTTTCAAGAGGATAGAACTACAAAAAAATATTTTAAATATATTTATTTAACAGTTTTAAAAGAATAAAGTTTGCAATTTTACTAAGTTTGTCTTTGTCTTTAATGGGGGGACCTCAAACAAAAATGCAACTCAAATTAAATTTAATAAATAAAAATATATATTAATTTGGTAGGAAAAATTTGGTAAAAGTTAATTGCTTTAGATAAAATTATAACTGATGCGTCTGGTGATACTGAAACTTGACAAGCATTTGTTTGCTTCATTTATTGTGTAATTACTCTCAGTATGTAGTAAAAATATGTGGAAGTTTTTCTTAAAAACTTAGAAAAACACAAAAACATAGAAAATTACAATTTTTCTATTCTAAGATATCTATACTTTTCGAGGCAAAGAAGTTTATTTTCACTACCCCGTAAATATAGAAAAGAAACTGCTAGAATTATTGGTAAGTGAATATTAACGTCGCACTGTTCAGCTACACGAGGGCTTTTGGCGACGCTAGAATTATTGAACGTCGGGATTTGGAACAACCACCGACAAAATTGAGTAGTTCATTTCGAAAATTTTGGAAGTTGGTACAAAAAATCAGTTTTATACATAGCCATTAACTGAAAATCATATAATGGTACTTAAGAAAAATATTTTAAAAAAAACTAAAAGTCACCTATTAGCCATTTAGAATGCAAGAAACGGTAAAATCTAAATCTATGTTTTAAAATAACGCTAAATTAGGAATTTACTTAAAGTTTAAAAAATTGGTTAAGTCCACACATTTTATGATTTTTATGGTAGCTTGAACAGTTCTTCTTATATTTCTAAAAATTTGACACATTTTAAATTTATGACGTGTCAAAAAGTTTCAGCTTCACTTATAATTGATTGTTCTAAACCTTAGTGATAAGTAAAAAGAATAAAAGTGACCTTTCTGGAAATTCAAAATCTAAATTTTAAGCGTTCTGTTTCTATTCAAGTAAGTCGATTCGATTAAATCATGTAGATTGCCCTTACTTAAACATTTTATATAACAAGTAATATAAAGAAAAATTAAAGTAAATTCCTTCTTAGGTCAACAAAGAAATATTTTATTTTACATAGTTACCTTTTACTAAACAGTTACAACTGATGTAAACATTCATGTACATATGACAGAATAACAGCATTAAGAGACAAAGTAGAAAGGATTTTCCTTCCAATTTTCCCTTTTTTTTTCTATATATGGTGTTGGATTATTTTGTTTGTTTGTTACTATTTATTCATTAATTAAATAAAATTATTCTAATAAAATAGTATATTAAAAAAGAAGTTTAAAAATAGTTAACTGTTCCCAAGTTTAAAAAAATTTATTTGAACTTGAATGGATGAATAGAAAATATGTTATTAACTATTGAAAATTTGAACAAGATATAAAAATATATATATAGGGAGAGAGTGAAGTAATAGTAGAAATTGAAAAATGCTGTTGTAAAAAAAGTAAACAAAAATATTTTTTTTAACCATACGCTGGTTCATTATAATAAGTTTGTACTACATTAAAAATAACGTGAAACAAATTGTATAGAAATAATTTCCCAACTAAAAGTTTAAAAATAGCTTCAATGCTCAAAAAAATAATAATACTTCTACAAATTGAAAGGAATGCAAGATCTTTTTTAAGTGATAACTTTCAGTTTATTCCGATAATTTTCATTCTTACTAAATAAAAAGTGTAAATTTAAATTTTGTTAATTTAAATCACAAAATTTCTACTTGTACCAATATCAACTAATTAACATCATTAATGAAAAAAAAATAATATTGTACAATCTGATTCACAGATATAATGATGTAATCAATTGATTATAAACGTATAAACAATTTAATTTATTTGAAGCTAAGGAATATTCAATATTTGCATCAAATGCACATATACATAGCGGTTTAACTACTTCCTCTTTCAAGGAAGGATAAATATTATGATTCAATTAATTTTGATTAGTACCACAATGCGAACATTTGCTAATGAATGTTGTAATTTCAATCAGGATTAAATCTAGAGTAGCCCCTTTAAGTTGGAAATTCACTTTCCGAATTGATAAACTACATTATTTAGATGCTGAGTACAATTTAAATTACAACCGACGATGTTACACTCATTACATTATTTGACAAGACAAACTTAATTTCAAATCTTATAGTTACAGAGCTGACTCTATTACATGCCAACAACAAAATAAAATAGAAACTGAGTAAAATGTAGATTAGAATAGAAATGAAATTGTCCGCAATTGTAATGATGTATCACGTACAAATGAGAAAAGTTTTGAATGATGTTAAGAAGAATGTCTTAAGTATATATATATATATATAAAAGGCTCTTAGTATTCCACAGTCCCGCATTTATTTTTAACAATTAATATTAGAAGTAGTTTGCTTTATCATGATGTAGTTATATTGTCACGTGGTAATAAATGATGGATTCTAAGCAAAGCAGACGGGATTAAACAATTACAATTTATTTTAAAACCCGCATCTCGAGTACGATCGAGCTGAACGAATACTACGAACTGGAGAGCAGCTTCTTATATACACCGAACACGAGAGAATGAGAGTTATATTAACGTCACACACAATTTCTGCACGAAGGCTATTGTGGTTGGATCTCGTAATTTTGAACCATGGTCAAGAAACGAGGATGGCACCTGAGTTGACATCCCCTCTCTGAACTGCGACACCACACCAACGGGAGGAGGTTTGAGTCTCGACAGATTTAACGAGGCTCAGATACCTCCAAAAGGCAGGTCAGTAGTACTGGGATCAAACTCATGACACATGAAGCACGGGTTGTGACCTTGACCAATATATATATATATATATACATATAGGCTACCGCACCCAGTATATAAACCTACTGTAATGTCTGGGGTTTTCCTCTGAGGAGGCGGTTGCTTTCTCCCTGCTGTTCCTAGACTTTGTGAAGATTTATAGACTCATTGATCTGGTCTAGTGAAACTAGACCAGATGGGGATTAATCCCGCCACCACCACAAGAGATTCTATATTTAAATAAATAAAATTTACACGAACTGGAACTTGTTAGAAATAAGTGTTAAATTAAATGTAACTGGCGGGAATCAAACCAAGTCCAAATTGCTCAGAAATCAGCATCGCTACCGGTTTTCTTGCAAGTAACGGAAAATTCTGCAATATAAGATAGCATCATTGATACCGAAATTCTATTACGTTTCTTAGTAAAAACAAACAATAGAAATCAAGACGAATAATATTGTAATATTAATAAAGAATGTCCCTTCTGAATTTGATCATTATATCTTGAATCATTCATTCAAAACATTCAATCTATTAACAGCAACAA
>BMAV01003153.1:0-15597 GCA_019973955.1 Trichonephila inaurata madagascariensis
TTCTGAAATATGAAATTTTGGCAAAAATTAACCCGATATTTTTAAGGAAAAATCTTAACTTTGCAGCTGATAAAAATCTACCACTAAATATATAACGACGATCAATGTGGTTTTTACGCGATACTTAGATAAATTTGAATCAAACATTTTCCTTTTTTTTACTTTAGTTACCATAAACCTATTGTATCTTTTTTAGAATAAAATGAAATAATTGAAAGTACAAAATTCCAAATATTCTTGAAATTAAAGATGAAAATGATGTAAACAATTAAAATAATGTTAAAAATCAAGTACATTGAAATTTAAGTAAATACAAATACTATCCATAAATAATTTGATTGTATATTAATTGTTATTTCAATTGAACTGTATTTATATTTTGTCATGATTTTGTACAGCCCGTAATATATTTGAATAATGAAAAAACCAAAAAAACATGCATATAATTGTTGCTCGGAGTGTCAATAGATTTGTAAACCACAGATTGATGTTAATAATTTTAATTAAAACATTATGAAATTTCAAATTTTAATACTAAAAGTTCTAAGTTTTCACTTCTATCGGCAGTCTTTATAACTGCCATTTTATTTATTTTTTTTATTTTTCATTTACATTTTCGATAATTTTTAAATAATTTTGAACATTTTAATTTTAATGATGATGTTTTTAATATGGAGTTATAAATTTGTTCTAAAAGTTTTCTATATACAGTTAATTCTCAAAAAGTGTACGTTGAATGCAATTATAAAAACGAAAAACGTTGTAATATCTTTTATGTTGGAAGACAAAATGCTATCCCATTATGCTTAGGATTTAAAAAAAAACATTTTCGAATTCTTTTTAGTTTAGTTGCTAAAAGAAATATGTAACAAAAGTATACATGCACATAAAAGGGTACTTTTGTGTTATACACCATCGTCTTTTTGATCCATTCAATAGACATCACGAATTGCTGACACTGTTATTATCGTGTTCGAACATGCGTGGGTACCGTTTTCCATTATTGGAGGCATATAGTGACATTTGGAAACAAATTTTGGTTTGACGATGTCATGTGGTCGACGGTATATTACACAAGTCCCCATCAAGAAAAATAAAAATTATTCAAAACTCAATTGAAAATGTTTTATATCCTGCAACTTGTCGTTGTGAATCAATAACAACTTACACAGAATTTCCATTTAACCAGTCTCCAGGGTTAAAGTACAAGTATTACTGCTGAAATATTTCTTTTCATAAACATTTTTGATATACAAATATTGTATGTGTCATTAAATCGAAAATTAAAAATGGAATGAATATAACTTTCATATTTTTAAACATCATACTTCAAATCAATGAATAAGATTCGCTGTGTCATGTACGGGTCCTTAATACTATACGAACTCGGATTGTTAAGTTGAATATATTATTAAATTACTGAAAATAATTAAGTGAAATTTTGAATTTAAGAGTTTCAATATCCAAATATTAAAATATGTTTGGAAAATGCAATTTCTTATATATAATGGTATTTATTAATTCTTATTTTTATGGTTTTAGAGGTATTATGTGTAGTTTAAGAATATGTGTTTTAATATTGTTAGTATTGTTAATTATTATAATATGCGCATGACAAGCTGAAGTAAGTATAAAAATAAGTCCGTCTCATAAGGAAGTAAACTGAATAGCGTTGTTACTAATTATGAATTAGCGTGTATAATGCTACATTACTTAGGAGATAAAACGTTAAGAAATAGATTTGTCTTCAAGTAGAAACACCTTAAACTCCTAATTCTCGTTGTTTTTTTTCCTTCATTAACTTTATTACCGTTTGATATTAAGAGTTCTGAAAATTTTGCTGCATTTTGGACAGAAGTAAATAAGCGAAGTTTTATAATGTTTAAAAAATGAGCTCAATTGTGAGCAAATAAGATTAAAATGAAATTTTCTCAAATACCTTTTTTCGAATGTTGTCGTATATATATATAAATCGATGTTTGTATATACGAAATCGCATCACTGCAGCACCACTGAACCGATCACTATGAAAACTGGCATGCATATATATATTTTTGTAGGGAAGGTTTTTGTGCTATCCTTTTATTGTGTTGCTGAGCCCCACAGGGTGGCGCTACAGTATATCAACCTCGTCACCGTTCAATCAATCGCCAATTTGCCATCATGGTCGCCAAGCACAGAGAAAATTTCGTTTAATGTTAATCTCTATATATACATATATATATATATATATATATATATATATATATATATATATAGCACTACAGTATTCATTTTATAATTTTTAATCTCGGTTACTCATATGTCCTTCATTGTGTGATTTTCCTACTCTCTATGTGTTTTTCGAATGTAATTGTTGGATTTTATCTCTTGTTTGTAGAGAATAAACCTATATATATATATATGCATGTATGTATAAATATGGGCGTTTGTATATATGAAATCACATCACTGCAACACCCTTCAACCGATCTCTATTAAAATTGGCATGCATTTGTGTATATTTGTTCTATCCTCTTTGTTGCAGCACCCCACCAGGTGGCGCTACAGAATATCTACACTTTTGCACCATTCAATCAATCGACAAGTTGTCAACAGGATCACCAAAATTATTCTAACTGGCTCTTTGCCAACATGTCGCTATTTTTCCATTAAATTGCCATTATAATGTAATGAACGGCGTTGCTTACGAATATTACAAATTTAACATAAAATAAATACAACAGAAAGAAATATTAATGCATTACACATCCAGATATAATACATTTACACAAAATGTGCAATAATGTGTTACTTTTGCTAAGCAGAGATCAGGCTAATATTGCTTTGGAAAGTGTTTTCAAAAATCGACTGACCCACAGGAGAGTTACAGAGCGTTATAAATAAAAAAAAATCCTTTTTATCAACTATTAAATTATCTACAAATTTAAAATTTATCAAATACCGGTCTTTTTTTTTTTTTTTTTCAACTGAGATATGCAAAAGTTTTGTGTGTGTGTGTTTAATTTGTAATGCACGTAAAATTAACTCATTAAAAACTTATTTATCCTTCAATCTGTATAGTTTAATTTTTTAATTCACCCATGCAAAGAACTGCTATACCAGCTAATATGCTATTATTTTGAAGGTTTTGTGGATGTATACGGAATTTATAATAATTAAAATCCCACTCTCTTTTGCTCACGCATTATAATATAATCTCGACTAAAAGGTACATTTATGGAATCTTGAATCCAAGTAAGAAATCAATATTCTGTGTTAAAAATGCTTAAACGCACTGTTAAATTTTAAAAATCTATTTGAGATAACAAGCGTTCCTCTTGCGTGTTGGAAAATGTAGTGATGCGTATTAGAAAACTATCCGGTAAAAAAAACAATGATTTTATCGTTATTAATTGAAACTTTATAGGTATCACTCTGAATTGGACCAATGCTGGAAGTCGGAGGCACGAAGCTGTGGCGTGGAAAACACCAACGCTGTAAAGGACCTTTTAAGAATTTACGATGAAACTTGTACCCCGGAACATCAATGAACAGAAGTAAGTGCTGTCTTCTGCAAGACAAAGCATCTTTTCTCAACATTTAACCATATAGTTTTCCACTAATTATTTACCAGACTTCGAAAATCTATTTTCAAAGTTCCTGAAAAGTCAGAAGTGGGTTACTAAAATTTTCCACTAATCACTGCACACTTTTAAAGCGTGGGACTTTTTTTTTGGATAATTTTTCTTACACTAGAAACAAAATTACTCGTATTTTTTTTCAGTTTCAAGAGCAAAAGTTCTAATGCGTGTAAAACGTGATTTCTCGGCGTGTTTATTAAGGAATTATTAACTTCTGCATATTTTAAATCGATATATCTAAAATTAATTTCTGTCAAATACTTCTTTAATAAAATATAACTAGCATTTAAAAATGATGTCATGATACAAATTATGATGCAAAACCATATGCAATCGAAAACCACTGTAAAATTTGAATAAAGTATTAACTGTGTTTTATTTAATCATTTTCTTTTGGGTTAGTTTTTGTCAAAGTAAATGTATTCTAATCCACATTTTATTATAAAGATGAATTACACAGTTGCAAAAGAGAAGTCTTTTAATGCGTGTAGGAAGCCTAAAATCTTCTTAATATGACAATTTTGAGATTTTTACATTTTCAAATTGTACAGATTTTAACCTTTCTAAAAATACCTTACCTCTGGGGTAATTAGAAGTCCTTAAAGCTTATTTTTAAATAATCATTGAGATACTGGACCTCACAAACTTAAATGGCGAAAAATGTAAACCAAGTATTTTCTTTTTCCTTAAAAGTTGAATGAATGATGAAAATCAAAACATTTAATCCAGAATGGTTAAAAAGTATTTACAAGGAGGTACACAGAATCCAAATGGAAGTGTAAACAATGTAATATGGTCTCGTGTACTGAACAAAATATTTGTACAAATAGAAGTATTATCATTGGGTACATATGATGCAATGTCATCATTTAATATGAGAAATGTATTAAAATCAGAAATTTTTGAGAAAACTTAATATTGAGCGCGGTGATTACACGGTACAGGCAATGGAGCGCCTCGACAAACAGAGGCTTTTAAAGGTTAAATACTCATGTTTACAAAAAGCAAAGGAAGTTAGGAAGGAAAAAGTCTTAAAAGGAACCGAGAAGAGAATGAGTTTTAAAAAATGTAAATCATTTGGAGTATGGGGAAGAATGTTTTAATAAAATGTGTAATTATACATTAAAGTTCACTTATCTCAAAATGTAAATTGTTAACCTTTTCTGGAAAAATAATGCTCACAGGTATGTAAGATTCTTTTTCATATTTATTACGATGGATATAATATGTACTAAAATGAAATTTTTGTAAAAATACTCAAAATATTTTTTTTACAAAATTTTATGTGAAAAATGGGTTAAATTTCCCTATATTTGATGAAATATTTTATAAAATATACAAAAACATCAAAATTAGCTAAAAGCTGTTTTCAGTATAGTGAGAAAGGTGTACTGTAATTCTATGAAAAATGTCAAGCATGTTCATATAACCGATTTTGAGAAAAGGTACATCGAAAAAAGCCAATTGAACATTGTCGGTATAGAGGTTTCCGACTCTTCTTAACAATTAAGGTAGTCTGATCATTCTCTTACACCATAAGTTATGACGGAAAATTGCTTTCGGTTTCAAAAAAGGGGTTCTAACGTATTATACCGTCGACCAAATTCGTGTTAAATCAGCATGCACTGCCAAATTCCGTTCTTTGTCAACGCATTATTTTTCCAAAAGTGGAAAACCTTTCTCTATCTGTCATAGAACACAGTAGTAAGGATCGCAACATTTGGTGATATTTTCTGAATTGGTAACGTTTTTGATTTGACGAATTGGTCATTGCGGTGTAATACGAAATATTAAATAACGTTTAATCACATATTACCTTAGATATATTACTTAAGCAATATGCACATAAATGTCTGTGAAAGGAAATACACTGATGCATCCATTTTAAAATTGAATAGCATTAAATCTCCTTTTTTACTGTATTTGTGGTGCCTGGATATAATTTTCAAATTTGTTTTAAATGACAGTATATAGTTTCCTATATTGATTCATAGCTATAGATTTGCATTAAAGTATGCTGAAACACTACTAGATATTACGTCACATTGTTTTTATGTTCCTTACATCTGTACAGATTCAAAGAGTTTCTTGTGCTAAATTTCGTATTGCGTAGGAACAGTTTGTATGAATATTACTTTTCGCCACGAGATTAAATGCTTTAATATTTTTTTTCATCTTTTTTTCATTAAATAGTGTATAATAATTTATTTTCTTTTCTTTCAATGTCTTAGTTTATCAAATGTATGATTTTTTTTTATGTTTGTATTCCATTACTTACCATTTTAGATGTAGGACTTGATACTTCATTTAAATGAGGGAGAGTGTAACTTGTTAGTTCAAACCATTTATCTTGTACATTGTACTACAAAAGATTAAACCCTATTTGCGAAGGTTCCAGGGAAGTTAAAAATTTAACAAACAATCAAGCACATAAATTTGTGTTGTTATAATAAAAAATAAAGTGTTTTACCAGTAGGCTAAGTATCATTTTAATAAAATGAATTGCAATTTGTAAAAAAAAAATGCTTCTAATTTTTTTTAGTGTTTCAGAAACACAAATATTGTGTTTTCTTGGGAGTAAACGCGGGAAACCGCCAATGCTTAGAAACCACTCTCAGAGAAGTTCGTGCACTCGGTTATCCAGGTCAAGCTAATTATGAAGACAAAGTTCTGGGGATCTCTTGCAAGTGAGTATCAATTGAAATGAATAACTGCAATAGATATTGTTGCAAATTTTGTGTAATTATAGTTAATACTTAGAAATATTCTTCCTCATAATTATTACTGTGTCTTCATTTTTTTTTTCGTTTTATTTTCAGCGTCTCGCGATTTCAAATTTCAAGTCCTAGAATTTTTTTTTCATTAAATTTTCAATTTTTCAATACTTAAATAATTTTTTTAAAATTGGTTTAGTTAAAACATTTTAGTATCTCAACTCAATAATTGGGAGCTCTAAGCTAAATTTGCCAATTATGTAACACTTGAGGTATTCTTTTCTCATGTTGATTGAGGTAGGACTCGCTGGGGGGGAGGAGGGACCAATCGCAGTAAGGGTGGAGAAGCTATTCAATCAACTTAAAATAATGGCAAGCTGGAAATGTGAACAATTTACTGCAAGATAAAGACTAGAAATGATTTACAAAATATACGGATAGGAGAAGTTGAATGTTATGAATAAACTGTATGCTTATCTAAACCACCTTCAAGCCCTTGGCCTTGATGATTCAAAACCTGCCTTAATTTTGAATACTTAAATATGATGCGACACAGGGCTTTGGCATGAATTAATGTGGCAACATCGTCCAAAATTATCTACTATTCCTTTACATTCTTTTATCTCGCTGATTCTTACCATGTTTTTATTAATTCGCTGTCTTGTGTTTCGGGTGGAATTTTGTAATTGATTTTAAACTAACTTCCCGATACTCAAGAGACTTGAAATTTATACCATACCTTAGAAGTGAATGAAAATGTATGAAAACGTGAAAAAAGAAGTTGTAGTCAAACCCGGGCCGACGAAGAGGCTTGTTTGTTTCTCCGGGTGGAATTTTGTTATCGATTTTAACCTAACTTACCGATGAGCTAGAGTAGTGACTCCCAAACTGTGGGGCGCACCCCTAGGGGGCGTGATAACCATATAAGCACTTCGAAAAGTTGAAAATAAAAGTTTATTTGAAAAATTATAAATGTAATAAAAGGAAGCAATAAAAAACAGAATTAAAAATATATATATATATTAATACTGATATACTATACTTATAAATGTATCAGTACGGAACAACATATTTGATACTAAGCATCAATACTAAGTTAAGAACAAGTTGAATAATTACTAGTGATTTTTCCATGGATTTATAACAAACAAAATTGTACACAAAATTTAAGACTTATCTGGACATTTTGTACGGTTTATAATTAAGGTCGTATTGTAGCTTCAGCGTCAAAGTAATGTATATTATTACTGCATTAACAATACTTTGTTATTGTATGGGGGTGATGGAAATTATGATTAAAAATTGGGTCGCGAGCATCGAAAGTTTGAAAAGCACTGAGCTAGAGACTAGAAATCTGGACCACAGCTCAGAAGTGGATGGCAATACAAGAAAATGTGAAAAAAGAGTGGGTGTGCTAATATGGCCACAAAATAGAAGTGATAACTTCAAATGTTGTAATGTTATTTCAGAGATTAGTTAGGTAAATAAAAAGCATTGGGATCTTAGTATTGTCATAAAATTTTTCATTCATGTATCTGTACTCACATAAAGTAATACTTTTGGGTACTACGAGTATATAAACATATTTGTGAATTAATTGCATTCTAAGAAGGAAACAATAGGTTTATGGTAGCTGAAATAGGTTATAAATACTTTAGATACAAACTTTTATTAAAATTTCTCTAAAAAAACTTCGTCAAGTATTGTTACGTACTTCCTCGTGCTTTTGTTTGGATCATTTACATAATTAAATTGAATTTCGATTTTAAAAAAATCAACTAAAAGCTTTGATTTGTCTTTTGAAAAATCAAATTTAAAATTATCTCTTAAAATAATAGGTAATTTGTTGAGAAGACCCGATCCGACTTTGAATTTTGGTTGTAATTTAACAATATTCAGTTTTATCCGAAAATTAATTTAAGCAAATGGATAGTAAGACAGGTAGTTGATTGGGAAGAAAGGAATCTAGGTCAAAAACTTTAAAAAGGAATTTAATCAGAAGATTTATATCACATAATCTCTAGCTTATAATGACTCTTTTCGTCTTTGTATGGCAGTTTTGTATGAATTAATCCGGTTCTGCTGCAAGGTGAATATTTTTATTTATATTTAGTTTTCATGTGTTTAAATTATTTAATGTAACTTTTCCTTAATACTTGTATACTTTTTGTTATTTTAAATTTTTAATTGTTTTAATTTCCTTTTTAGACTCAAATTATAGTTAAGTAATGGGATTAATAGAACTATTTGTTCATTGCTATTCTGATTCGCTTAAAAAATAGATTTTTTTTCTTAAATTCACTGCATAATGATAATTACACTATTTACTAAGTTCTATAAAAATTTGTCCTTTTTCTACATTTTGTTTAATTTTAGTGTAGGATTTCTCTCTCTCTCTCTCTCCTAAGTCTATTTTCTTAAAAAAATATTACATGTTTCACTGCAATGCATCAACTAGATTAGAAAGAATCCCGCACTCAGTTTTGTAGAAAGTGGTGGCAGGGAGTTGCCCCAGATAGGTCAAAGCTAGGAACTTTACTTTTACGGCGGATTGGTAAAGAGACAAACTACCGGGTTTCAAAGTGGCAGGTGGAGGGAAACGTCCTTCCTTTTCATTTTAGCGGTGTGTATGTCACGGACGACCATTTACGAGCAGGATTTCCGACTCGAGACGAAAAAAGCAGAAGGAGCGTTACATACCCGAGGGTGACGTTCACTTAAGTTCACTCTCCAGCAAATCGTGCCACTGGAAGTTATCACTTCAAAACTATTTTATTTTTTCTAAACACTAATTGCCAACTACCAGTTAGTCGTTTTTTTAATAAGAAATTACTTAAATAAATTAAATAAGTATTAATTATCATGTTTTTATTAACTCGATTTCCGGTCTGTCCGGGTGGAATTTTGTAATTGATTTTAAACTAACTTCCTCGATGAGCTAGAGACTTGAAATTTGGAACAAAGCTCAGAAAAGGTTGACAATGCATGAAAATGTGAAAAAAGAAGAAAAAAAGGAGGAAAGAATGATGAAGAAAATGAAAAAGACGAAAACAAAAATTGTGCTTTTTAGTCCGCTATAAAAACATGGTAGATTTTAAAAAATTTAGATAATATACTTGTTTATATATTCTTTGGCGTTCACTTGTGTGTGTGTGTATTGAAGCGTTGTTATTACTTTACCTATTTTATCCCATTGTCCTATTTAGAGGACAGCTGAAAAACGTCATGTGGAAATTGTGTGTTGCGAATATTTTGACTGTTGGGAGTGAGTGAATATTAACGTCGCACTATTCAGCTACACGAGGGCTTTTGGCGACGGACCACGTAATTTTGAACCATGGTCAAGTGACGTGGACGACACCTGAGCTAGAACCCCCTCTCCTAACTACCACACCAACGGGAGGACGTTTCAATTCTCGACAGATTTAACGTGCATCGCTGCCCTAGACGGCAGGTCTTTAGTGGTACAGGGATCGAACTCATGACATGCCTGCCATGATCCGATACCTTAACCACTGGGCTATTGCAGCCCTTTGACTGTTGGAACATGTAAGGATGTGTATTAGCTTCTTCTAGCGCGATTTATGGGTCTCACTCCCTCCTCCTTCATCTGGAAATTTTGCTTATTCAACGCATTTTAGGGCACAGTTTGTATCATTTCTTTGGGGTTGAAGAATTATTTTTCAGTGTACTTTGAACACTTGGCTGGGCATTTTTATGTGATAGTACTCTTTCTTTATGATATCGCTGGTTAATTAGAACGATATTGTTCTTAGGTAAATTTTAGCTGATTATTTTGTAAATGTCCTTGAAAAAGGACAGTAGGGACGATCCACATGCAATTGACGCACTCTTTCTCTTTTTATAACGAATAGTAAAAAAATAATAATTTCTCTTCTAGTGTTTCACAGCTGCTTAGTTATGTCACTACAAAGGTTTCTTATGATAGAGGAAGCAGTAGAATTATTAAAAATTTAGATTCAGATGAGAGCAATGTTGAAATTGCTGTGCTATCGCATTTCACAAAATTTGAAAAACAGGCTGAATCAACTGCAAAGGACTTGCTCAAGCATATGGAAACTGTTTTGAAAAGGCAAACTCACTGAGCTTTTTGAGCAGTTTTATTCCACTGAAGTTTACGCTATCATTGTAAAAGGAACTATGCGATATGCACAACAGATGTAAGAAACCAACACTATTTTCGACCACTGCTAACGAAATATGTGTTTTTGTAGGAATTTTGCTTCTAACTGCACTTCAAATGCATGTGAACGTGATTATTGGTCAAAGTCTGAAGACCTTGGCATTTCCCTTGTGAAAAATGCCATGTGCCGAAACCGCTTCCAAAAGTTAAAATCGTATTTATACTTTGTGGACTATGGCACTGTAAATCTGCATGCCCCGGATCGATCCTTCAAAGTAAAGCCTTTGTTTACCATACTCAATAATAATTTTATAAAGTTTGGACACTTCTCTACAAATATAAATACTGATGAAATGATCATCACATATTACGGTAGAAATAGACTGAAACAGTTTATCCGGGGCAAGCCAATACGGTTTGAATATAAACTTTGGGCTCTCTGTGGAAGCGATGGATATTGCTACAATTTTTCTCCCTAATGCGGTTAAGAATCTGATGCAAGAAATTATACTCTTCTTGATACTCGAGTTGTGATGAACCTAACGGAAAATTTTGTCTCATCCCTCCAAATTGCATTTTATATTTTGATAGCTTTTTTACTAGCATTGATTTTTTGAAAAGTCTTGGTGAACAAGGTTTTGGAGCTACAGGAACCATACGAAAAATCGAATAAACCAAGAGTGTCCTTTAGAAGAATCTAAGTCTATGCGGAAGTAAGAAACAGACACGCGTCTGATTTTGCATTTGACGAGACCTCTGAGATTTTCCTCGTGTGATGGAATGACAATAGTACTGTCACTGTTGCTATAAATTTCAGCACTTTAGAATGAGTGAGTGAATATTTACGTCGTACTGTTCAGCTACACGAGGGCTTTTTGGGTGACAGATCTCGTAATTTTGAACCATGGTCAAGTGGCAAGGATAACATCTGAGCTGGAAGCCCCTCTCCTAAGTACCACAACACACCAATAGGAGGACATTTGAGCTCTCGACAGATTAAACGTGTATCCAGCCCCTACACCCTGAGTGTTTATTGGTACGGGGCTCGAACCCGTGACCTTTATGCCACGATCCGATATTCGACCACTAATCTACCGTTGCCACTCAGTACTTAAGAACCATTATTTGATGTGAAGAGGCGAGTAAGAGGACACAAGATTATATATATATATATATATATATATATATATATATATATATATATATATATATATATATATATATATATATATATATATATAAAATTAACGTGAAAATGCCAAATTTGATAAACTCTTACAGCAAACATTTGGGTGGTGTTTATCAACACGACTGGTTAGCTGGACTTTATTCCATTAAAACTCGTGGGTAAAAGTGGTACTGGTCACTTTTTATACGTTCACTGGATATGACTATGATAAATGCCTGGATAATTCACAAAACTCTCAACAAAAGATGAAGCGCTAAACTTGAAGAAGTTCCGAAGAGCTGTAACAACAGTCTATCTAAAAAAACTGTAATAAGAACGAGAGGTAGGCCTAGAATCTGAACTGTACCTTCTGATGCAAAAGAAGACATCCATAAGGATAGTGTTGGTCATTTTTTACTAAAGCAAGAAAAACAACGTCGTTGTCAAAAATGGGGTGGAAAGGAAAACGAAAAACATACTGTGGAAAATGTGACAAAGGCTTTGTCAGGCTTGCTTTCTACCTGAAGAAGTTAAATATTTTCTAAACAAGAAAGTATTATTCAATTAAAGTAAAATTTTGTACTAGAAACTAACTTTTCATCATTGATTGATTGATTGAATATTAATGTCGCACTGTTCAGCTACACGAGGACATTCGGCGACGGACCACGTAATTTTGAACCATGGTCAAGTGACGTGAACGACACCTGAGCTGGCACCCCCTCTTCTAACTACCACACCAACGGGAGCACGTTTCAGCTCTCGACAGATTTAACGTACATCGCTGCCCTACACGGCGGGTCTTTAGTGGTACTGGACTCGAACTCGTGACAAGGCAAGCCACGATCCGATACCTATACCACTCGGCTAGCGCGGCCACATTGGTATGAGAGAAAACCCGATTTCCAGACACTTTAAACCTTGCACACACACACACAGGTCGTCCTTTGTTACAAAAGTGTTCATTCAGCATTAACTGTTTTTAAAATATTTTTTTTCATCTCCTTGTATCTAATTTATTTAGGCTTTGAATTTAGACCTGATTCCTATCATATCTTATATGTGCATGTCGTATATAAATGAACTTTTTTCTTATATAATATGTGCACCTTAATTGAACTGTGTTTACTTTATTGTTCATTTTTAGGTATGGTGACATTAATGCTAGATGTATTGACAATAATGCACGCGATGTCTGTGGACTAGAAGCCGCAACGTTCCGAAGAAATCTCACTATTGCATTTATGACATTATTTGACGAAGCATGCAGCATACTTAGCCAACAAAAGTACTCGGTACAGTAATCGTTATAAGTGAGATACAAACTTAGAAAGCCTTTCCTCGCTATCCATGTTGCTTCTGCATCTCAGCAGTAGCAGGCTTTCATTTGGGATCCATCATGCTCGAAAATATGAGATAATGAGTGGAGCTAATCAGCTGTCATTTCTCAAAATTTTATTCACGCTTCCACTCTAATCTTTTTGTTCGAAATAGTTTTCCCTGAATGAAATATATGCATCTATTTTGTGAGTTTTTGCGTGTAGACCTTTTGCATTTGCTTAAATAAATCTATTGTTAAAAATGTTGACTAGATTTTTGAATACGTTAATGTATCCAACTAAGTTCGGAACCGTGATTTTGCAAAAACATGTAAATGGATAATATTTATGATATTTAGTGTCACTTAGATTAGAAAATGTATGTAAAATTGTTTTGAGAATATTATTACAATAAAAAATTGTTTAAGTACAATATTTTGACAAAAAATGAGCATAGAATGACCAAATTTCAAAATGTTTTCCTTTTCTGAAAAATGATTCTATTATAATAATAGTTTGCCTGTATATAGCTCAGATCTCTCTACAGAGGCTCAACTAGAATTTTTGAAATGTATAACTTAGAAGTGGGTTTATCCATATTTTACAACAGAAGAGCCATTTTTAAGAAAAAAATGCTGATTATATATATATATATATTTCAATTGGTTGTAACTCTGAAAATAATGTGAATTTTTCAAGACTCATAATTGAGCCTCTGTACAGAGGTCTGAGCTATATACAGGCAAAATATTATTATAATAGAAGCATTTTTCACAAAAGTAGAACATTTTGAAAAAATATTTTTCTAAGTTAGTACTGTATTTAAATAATTTTATTTTTGTCAAAATGTCCTTAAAACAATTTTATACATGTATTCTAATCTAAGTGACACTAAATATCATGAAAATTATCCATTTTTGAGAATTTTTAAAATCACGGTTTTGAACGTAGTCGGATACCTTAAAACATGATGCTGATCACGCAATAAATTGGTATCATTGTTCTACAGACCAGTGTAATGTTATATGGAAAACACTATCTATTTTTTCGTTAAGAAACATTTCATGTATACATATATATTTATATAATGACAGTTTAAAAGGGGTCCAGCACGTCCATAGGTGAACATGCTAAATTTTGTAAGTAAATGTACATTTTTCTCAGAAACTGCTTACTTCTCGTTGATAAAATTTTTGAAGTGGTTTATGTATACGATTAACTACACTTTGATGAAAGGTTTTTAATTTTGGTAAAAAGTAAACTAAGTACGAAATTTTTAACTCATATTCAACTATGCAATCCCCATATTTACCCTCTAATTTTTGAGTTTTTAATTCTGCAGTTGTAGATCTTGGAATCAATGACCATATGGGGTGTTATTAATTCAATTGGGTTTTGAGCCTTTCCATGTAAATATTTTCTTAATAACATAGGATCGCCTAGATCTCTAAATATTAGCTTCATTTAATTCATTATGGTCTATAGCACGTGTGTATGTGTTTATGATCATAGTGCTTCGCCGGTTATATCTTTTGAAACTTGCACCAGACATTTATATCCGCATAACACAATTCACATTGATGGCTCTCATTTGAAGACAGAAGATGAAAAGAAACAGCCTAAACAGCAGTTTTCAGGCTGAGTAGATCATTGATATAATTTCTAATAGCCATACTATAATAATTGTTGAATTTTTGATATTAAAATGTCGGTGAGTTGGTCAGGACCATTTAGGTTTTTTCCATCTCTTAACTGTTTTACCCTGTTTCGCTTTTTAAAATCCAAAAGAAGTGTACCCATACACATTTGGACAAGCCTAATACAATAATGTTTCCACTTGAACAACAAATGGATTCACGCTCATTAGAAATTCATACAATTGGAAACACAGGTGCTGCTAGCACAGTTCATTCGATGCGCGTCAAGTAGTATCTTCATTTAAAAGTAAAAGTAAATAAAAATACTTCTAATTATCGTATTTCCTCATACTATATATCAGTTTAAACAGAATTATTTGAAATTTTTAAAAGTATCAAGAAGTAAAAATCGATAATCTTTTGAAAATTCATGTGCAAGAGAACGAGAGGAAAACAATAATAAGTTGGTATTAAAAAAAAAAAACTTTGATTTATAGTCACTCAAATTTCATGAGAAAAATAACTCCAAAAGAAAATATGAATAAGAAGGGGAAGAAATATCATTGTGTACTTAGGTTTGTGGTACCTGAACTAACACGTGGAAGAAAAACTGCTGGGATTACAAAAAAGTAAAAGGCAACTATAGATGCAACACTATTTGAAATATGATTTGTTTTTTCCTATAATGCTAATTCTTTTCCATTATTTCAAAATTTATTATAGTGAATGAAAAGAAAGAACTGTTTTCAAATACCTATAGAAAATATATATATATTTTTTATTGACCAACCTGAAAATGTTTTTTGAACACTTGGGTTGATATTTATCAGAATGGTAAAAAACACTATTACATTGTTCCAGTATTTTCAGATTACATATTATTTTCCACTAAACAGAGTGAGTCCAATATGACTCTACACAAACTCTCTATTGCTTTGTGCTTTCTTGATTCTTTTCTGCTAGCGATTTTATTAAAATCTTTGGTCATAAAA